>WHPZ01569693.1:0-10424 GCA_016617965.1 Macrosiphum rosae | reverse complement strand
AAAATAAAAATAGCTGATTCTGAGTAAGCACTAAGAAAACTCGGTGTAAATAACGAGAAAGCCGGAGAAAATTCACGAATGTTCTATGATGACAGTAATACATATAATAATAGTGGTGAAAACTACAATGTGTGCCACAGCTGGTAGTGGTGAAGTAGGGGGACGGCGCGGCGGCCACAGCGGCGCTCGTGAATCGTATCGAACCTTCTCGAACGGTCGGTCGGATATATAAGCGTTTGCAGCTCGCTGCCCGGCTTCAGTTAAAAATTTGAATTCGAAGCGGTATAGTGCGGTAACAGTGCGATTTGTCAAACGAGACACACATACAATATTACGTACATTTTTACGTAGCTTTCAGTGTTGTACACAAATATTTTCCACTGCGGTTTCAAACTCAAACAAAGTGATTTTAAATCTTTATCAAATTGTGGTACTACTACAGTATTACATTGTACGTTGTGTACCTACGTATACGTTGTTTTAATTTTGTATATTAAATTTCTTTTCGTATTAACCGTTCGTGAATAAAATCGACAACTGTTGGCGAAATGGTTGGAAGAACAGCGATCGGTATCGACCTGGGTACCACCTATTCCTGTGTGGGTATCTGGCAACACGGAAAAGTAGAAGTCATCGCCAACGATCAAGGTAACAGAACCACCCCGAGTTATGTGGCGTTCACCGACACCGAACGGTTGATCGGCGACGCGGCCAAGAACCAGGTGGCAATGAATCCCGTGAATACGGTATTCGACGCCAAACGTTTGATCGGCCGTCGTTTCGACGACGATAAGACGCAAGCGGACATCAAACACTGGCCGTTCAAGGTGGTGGACGAGTGCGGGAAGCCTAAAATCCAAGTGGAATTCAAAGGTGAGCGGAAAGTGTTCGCGCCAGAAGAAATCAGTTCGATGGTGCTGACGAAAATGAAGGAGACGGCCGAAGCGTACTTGGGCCGTGACGTGACGGACGCTGTCATCACGGTGCCGGCGTACTTCAACGATTCGCAGAGACAAGCGACCAAGGACGCGGGCGTCATAGCCGGTCTGAACGTAATGCGAATAATCAACGAACCGACAGCCGCGGCCTTGGCGTACGGTCTGGACAAGAACCTGAAAGGAGAGAGGAACGTGTTGATATTCGATTTGGGCGGTGGCACGTTTGACGTGTCCGTCCTGCAGATCGACGAGGGTTCCATATTCGAAGTGAAGTCAACGGCGGGTGACACGCACTTGGGTGGCGAGGACTTCGACAACCGGCTGGTGTGTCATTTGGCCGAAGAGTTCAAGAGGAAATACAAAAAGGACGTACACACCAATCCGAGAGCGTTGAGACGGCTGAGAACGGCCGCCGAACGGGCTAAGAGAACGTTATCGTCTAGCTCGGAGGCCACGATAGAGATCGACGCTCTGATGGAAGGTATCGATTTCTACACCCGAGTGTCCCGAGCCCGTTTCGAGGAGCTGTGCGCAGATCTGTTCAGATCGACTCTGCAGCCAGTGGAGAAGGCGTTGGCGGACGCCAAGATGGACAAGGGGGACATCAACGACGTGGTGCTCGTGGGTGGTTCGACGAGGATCCCGAAGATCCAGAGTCTGCTTCAAAACTATTTCTGCGGCAAACCGCTCAACCTGTCCATCAACCCCGACGAAGCGGTAGCCTACGGTGCCGCGGTACAGGCGGCCATTCTCAGTGGCGACACGAGTTCTGCGATTCAAGACGTGTTGCTCGTCGACGTCACCCCCCTGTCGCTAGGAATCGAGACTGCCGGCGGCGTGATGACCAAAATCGTCGAGCGCAATTCCACGATACCGTGCAAACAGACGCAAACGTTCACCACGTACGCGGACAACCAACCGGCCGTTACCATCCAGGTGTTCGAAGGGGAAAGGGCCATGACTAAGGACAACAATCTGTTGGGAACGTTCGACCTGACCGGCATACCTCCGGCGCCCAGGGGCGTACCCAAGATCGAGGTGACTTTTGATATGGACGCCAACGGCATTTTGAACGTGTCGGCCAAGGAAAACAGCTCCGGGCGCTCCAAGAACATCGTCATCAAGAACGACAAGGGACGTCTGTCTCAGGCAGAAATCGATCGTATGCTCAGCGATGCCGAACGGTACAAAGAAGAGGACGAACGACAAAAAGTCAAGATCGCGGCCAAGAACCAGTTGGAGAGCTACGTGTTTGGTGTCAAACAAGCGTTAGACGAGGCCGGCGACAAGTTGACCGAATCGGAGAGGAATACCGGCAAACGGGAATGCGACGCGGTCGTCCAGTGGTTGGACAACAATCAGTTGGCGGACAAGGAAGAGTACGAGTACAAACTGAAGGAAATACAGAAGAGCTGCTCGGCTCTGATGATGAAGATACACGGTGCAGGACAAGCAGGCGACGTGCCTCCCGGTGCTCATGGTTTCCCAGGTTCTAGAGGGCCTACCGTCGAAGAAGTCGATTAATTCCATTAGCGATGTAATCTTATTTTATTTGTACATACCGTTGTTAACTGCATCCTATATTATTTTATTTTTTACTGTAAGGCATTCACTAGATTTAAGCTTAAGACTGATTTTTATATTTTAATGTTTATGTAAGCACCCAAGTTTTCACAAAATAAACATATTTATTAGCTGTATAGCTCGTATACATTTTGACTTTTTATTTATCCTGGAAAAAGTTCAATGAATTGTATTGGATTATGATATGAAATGAGTTTATCTTTAATCGTGGTTAATAACTATTATATCCTCCATAGAAAATAATATTTAGTGATACCAATATAACATAGGTAATATTATTATACCACACGTTATTATGGAGGTAAATTCAAGATAATATATATTTTTGGATTTTGACTGAACAACTGTAGCACAATAAAATTGCACAATCACGATTAAAGATATACGTAAAATTTGTCGTGGTTATATCTTTAATAGTGAGCATAATAGTAATAATAATAATATTTGATTTTGGTTTTTGGAAATCGACTTACCAACTTGTCTGTAATAAGTTAAGTGTGTGCTAGTTGTTCATTTTTTTATTCTCCCATTGTAGTGTTACATTGATGAATTAATTAAAAACGTGGGGTGACCTCGGACACGAAAATTACGATGCCCAGGCCCAGATCATACTTCTAGAAATAAAATAAATTTACAATTTACTTTTCAATATACCTAACAGTTTATTAAAGACTTTAAAGTTTCGTTTGATACCTATTAGTTAATGTTTGAAAAGTAAAAAGATTTTAATTTTATTTGACATTTTTTTAAAAGTAAAAATTATAATTCTATGTTAAGTTAGGTATTTAAAATATTAAATTAAATAATATGTTGTATTTACAATGAAGTTATATTTATTTTTGTTTAATTCGTTACATTTTAAAAAAAATATAATATTTATTGTCTGAAGTTAATTTTTATTTTAATGAAATCAAATAGGTGTCTGAAGTCGCCCCATTTTCGGGTGACTCCGGATCAAATTCATCTTTCTTTTTCTTTTTTATTAGGAATAAGCCTAGGCAGTGATGGCCACTGGCTGACATTTGATAATTAACAAGAATTTCATAAGATTAGTTATTACAATGATTTTGTTTTTACATTACATATTATGATTAATTTTTTACAATAAATTTTCGATTTGTATATCTTTGATGAAGCTTAACGGCAATTTTGTTTTATGAGCATTTAATGATCGCATTTTGACAAAAGGCGTAATAACTAATAATCACGAAAATGAAAATGTGCAAATTATTAGTTAGAAATTCCTAAAAATATTATCTTTAAATTTAAAATTTTAAAATGTAATAAGGTTACCTACCTTTATCAAAAAAAAAATGTCTACAAGCAAATCAAATTAAATGTTTATGAGCGTTTGAAGTTCATACTTTTACAAGATTGGATATTCACTCGATTTCTCATGTTGCAATTATCTTGTTTTGTTGTAATTCAAAAACGAATCACCGTAGTCACTTGAGATTTATATCATAATATGTTTATTTTATCAATTCATATTATACTTGATAAAATTTTCTAAATATTTTGACTTGTTTTGAGCTGTTTACGGACAATATCAAATTTCATGTTTTTAGTTTTTTTTGCTATATATATGAATAAAATTGTATTTGTTACACAAAAAGCGTTAAAATTTAATACAAGGCACCTGATATATTGCTTAATAGCAGTTGAAAAATATTAAAAATACATAAGCACAATTTTTTCTTATAAGCAATTATAAGTTCGATTTTTGACAACTTTTATCAAATTCAAAATGATTTTGTTGTTAAAAATGTATAAAATGTTCAACTTTTAAATCTAAGGAATGAAAACTTACAACAAGGTTACACGTAAGTAGGTTATTCTGTAACCAAAAAATCTCAAAAATATAAAAACAGTGTTTTATAGTTATTTTATGTTCAAAATTGGAGAAAACTACATATTAAATAACCGAGAATAATGATTTTAGTTATTTTGTTATAATTTTATAATATTAATTTAACTTTATATAGTAATAACTAATAACAATATAAATACAATATAAAATATTCACACTGACTAACTGTCAACCGTTCAGAATTGTATTTCGTATACAATGTTATTATATCATTGAATTCAAATTTAATACCATATATTATACAGTGACCCACTTGTAATATACTGTACAGCGGAGCGACATCCACTTACCCACCTTTAGTATATATGTTTTTATGATGTACTACTTAAAACTTTAACGGTAGTGAATGAACTATTAAAGTTAAAGGTCTGAAACTCTTTACTACAATTTCCCTAGCCATTTGGACCCTAATATTAACTATTTTTTGATCAGTAATTAAGAAATTAATTTTTAAATTTCCTGGTGGCATAAGGAATCTTTAAAATATATTATCATTTTAAAATTAAAAATTAAAAAATATTCATTGTCAGAATTATGAATCTATAATACATTAATATCCATGAACCATGATATATTGAATACTTTTGTTACTACCAAGTTTATTATTACCTATGTATCTTATGCTTTAACTTAATTTAATACAATTTAAATGTGTATTGGTTTATTTTAGATCAATATACAGAATAAAAAACAAAACAAATGTTTGAAAAGTTTAGATAAACATAAAATTACATTATTAAAACAACAAAAAAAGTATCTAATTTTGTACTGTCATAGGTTTAAATACCGTGTCTTCAATAAGCTTCAACAAATCAATAACATAAGGCCTGGCTTTAACATCTTTTATCAAACATAACTGCATTGTTTGTTGAAGTACTGATGGTATACCTTCAGTAAATACTTTGCTTTGACTGGGAAAATTAATATTTTGCTTAGATTCAGCAATGGACTGCAACTTTTGCCAGGTGTTTGTCAAATGTGAATATGGAGTCTTACCATAAACCAGACTATATAATATACATCCTAATGACCAAACATCTGATTTTTGGTTTATCTATATAAAAATAAATTTTATCAAATATATTTCATTGGTGTTATTTATATATAGCTTGTCATCTCACTTTATGTCCTTCAAAATTAGAGCCCCCACTTCTTATACATTCTGGACTCATATAGTTCCAAGTTCCAGAAGTCACATCCTTCAATACACTTGTCATGTCGCCTTGTATTTTTGATGCAATACCAAAGTCTATTAATTTTAAACGACCACTAACTAGAAGAAAATTTGCAGGTTTGAGGTCTGAATGAATAACACCTATTGAAAAATGAAAATGAAATTAGTTTATTTTATAATTAATTCTTATAGCATACTTGTATGAACATTTTTATACTAATTTTAAATTAAATGTTTATGGATTTCCTATACATTTTTCGTTGGTATACTAAATACTGCTATAGTCTGTACAAACATTTTTGTAGATGGCTCAAACTATATTAAATAATTTATCAGAAATTGATTAGCACTTGAATAATATTTTTTCTGTGTTTTAGTACATATAATTATTTGTGAATTAATAAATTTTCTCTAATTTTGAATATTATAATTTGTGATTAAAAATGAGAAAACAATGTGAAAATAAAATATAATATTTGTATAATATCTAAACTTAATATTAAATATAAATGTTCATAAAATATCCATTTAACCCATACAAATATAATTTGATGGTACCCAAGAACAAATTGTCAAATAAGCATTATAAAATTTAATTTATTATTTACCTTTAGCATGTATCTCACTAACAGTGGTCAACATTTCTGTCCAATAGTACATAATCATGTGAACTGACATATTTTTTGTACTACGGATGAGTTTTGAAAGATCTGTATCACCTTTTTCCATTACCATGTAAAGAATCTTTTCTTTGATAGTATACTGACTGAAGTAATTAATTTTCAAGTGGTTATTTAAATTTAATTAATACTTGATAAATTACAGATACCTACTGAATTATCAGAAAAAAAAATGTACAAATTATTATCTACCTGTCAAATAAACGTATAACACTTTCACAGTCTTGCAAATTTTGTAACAAACTGACTTCGTTTAAGTATCCTTTAGCTATAATATTTTCAACTTCAGATAAGTCTACCTTTTTTATTGCCATTACTTGATTAGTTTCCGGATGTAAGACCTAATTAAATTAAACAATTAATTAATAAAATATAAACAAAACAAGGAATAGGTATTTAAGATACCTCATATACAATACTAGATCCGCCATGTCCCAGTGTATTAAGTATACTATACTTGATTCCTTTAACAGATATAAAGTTATCATTGGCACATTTAATACACACACTACCTGGTAAACTAATTGGCCGTTTAAACTCTTCATCTTGATCAGATACAGTAGGATTTAAACATGTAGAAGTTTGAGCACGGAGAACAAAATTATTACATTTAGCTATAGGAGTTAGTTCTGGTATACTGGTGTTCTGGTGTTTAGGATGCCCATCTAAAGGTTGGCATTCTAACTGTTCTGTTGACAAGGAAGAATCAACTAAAGAATTAGAATCGTTTTTAGAAAAAGACAAAAATGATGATTTCGGTATAGAAGTTGTTTCTCTGACACTATGATACAAACTAGTATCATAATTAGACTTTGATGTTTCAGGTGAAGTATAACATGTACCATCATTTATATCAACTGGTAATTTGCTTGCAATTTCCTTAACATTTTCTTCTACATCAATTGAACAAATTGTACTAATATTAGTTTGAGTCAATATTATAGATTCTAGATTATTCAGTTCTTTTGACTGTTCTGGTAAATTTTCTTTATTATAATATAGTGACCTCTTAGTACTTAATGGAAGAGAGGGTTTGAAATTTAATTTACGAACAGTATTCCTGTTTAAGTTGGTAAATGTATCACTTGGAGTTTCTATACTACTATGAGTTTGAGCTTTAATTGCTGGACGAACAAATGGAGTATTTTGTACTAAATCAAGTTTTTCTAAACTATGAACTAATTTTTTAGGTGTGTGTACTTGAAATGAACTTCCCAAATCTGCGTCTGCTGTTTTATTTTCAAATAATGCCCGGTTATCATTATTATGTTTTAAAGATCTGGCTTTTTGTCCCAAACGACTAAAATAAATAATTAAATAATTAAAACACAATTAATATTTAATTATATTATAATATTATTCTGAGTTCCTAGTTGATGAACAGAAATTTCATAGTATCATACAACATAAATATTGCAAATAATTGATTTAGAAAATATAAGTACATTTTGATAGTAATTATTATAATTTATAAATGTTCAAAAGCTCAGTGTTTTTCTGTCAACATAAATTTTAAAGTGGAGGGTTGGCCCTTGCCAGTATAAGATTTAGTAATATCACAGAATAGATGAGTACTTAGTATATATTTTTCACCTATTCTGTGATATGCACAATGTTTAAACTGATTTCAAGAATTTTTTTCTAATTATTACTATATTACAAAAGCTACATTACATATAATTTAAAATATTTTTTTTTTTTTTTTATTAATTATCCCGCGGCAACTAAGGCCATTGGGAAGGGGGTTGGTACTGTAGATTTTTTTTTTTTTTTTAAATATTTTATTAGATTACCTAAACCAAAATTTAAAATAGGTAAGAGAAACCTCAGATGGCGACTAAATTTTGTTTGGATTGGTCAGTTTCAACCCCATCAATTAAATCAGTTTTTGTCATCAGCTTTAATTTCTAATTATCAGCTGCAGACTAAAATTTGCTTAATTGTGTTAATATTAAAAATGTAAGCTAGGTGGTTAAAATAATAAAATTCTGCTCCCGTGATTGCAGCACTCGAAGTATGTTAGTACATTGCTGACACTGTGTGCAGACGCTGTCTGAGGTTAATTTTATTTGAGATGGAGTATAATATGATATTGTATCTTCTATATAAAATTATGAATTATTCAATTTATAGAGCTATTTTATATAAATATTTTTAAATTAATAATTTTCATTGTGGACAAACAATATTATACACTTTTATAATGATATATTACACATTTATACTGCCAAAATTGTTTAAAACAATTATAACAAACCTCAATGGACTAAAATAAGTATTGACCTATTTTGGATATTTGAATTGTATTTTTTTCATGTTTTAAAAAGTTGTGTGAAGATTAAAGGGTAGAGCTACTTAAAACTGTTGAATGAAATCAACAATACAAAAAAGACAACAATTTGTAAAAAGTATGAAATAAATATAATAAATACTAAATACCTACATCTTACCATCAAAATAGATTTTACTTTAAATCCTCACAGATAGTTTATAAAAAAGAATCACGATGTAATGTATGTTTTATGACCTATGGGCAACATTAATAATTGGATAATGTATAGGTACCTAATTATTTGTTTGTAAGTTATGATAATTATAATATAATCTGTAATTAACAAATGTTTTGGCCGTTTTGGGGAAAATCTTTGTTTGAAAATTCAATAAATCAGCAAATATTTAGAGATATACTATATAAGATTAGTAAATTCATTAATCAATATCATAATATAGATCTGAATACCTACATCATAATATAATTAAATATCCAATACATGTATACCAAAAACATACCTTGTGATAGGTTTTCTTGGTCTAGAATATTTGATTTGTAATAAAGGACATGTAATGTAATTATCAGTTTCTCCATCGTTTTCTTCGATATTATTATTGTAGAATTTTGATCCCATATTACGGTTCATCATAATATTATCATGATCAGTTGAAAAATGATATTCACTAATATAGTTTCGTTTAAATTCTGAAAATGGAAAAATATCTTAACAATGTATTTAACGTGATAATTAAAAAGCCAACATTTTGTATAAATAAATTAACATCGAATAGAGACATGAGATAGGTAGCTATATAAAAACTAAAAAATATTTTAATTTTTAAAAGACGATTATAAACGGTAATAATATTATGATAATATAATTTGATACCTACACAATATTACACAATTGACAATAATATACAATATCAATAATCACTTATAATCAGTGAGCGTGAAATGATAATTGATACATTTTTAACTTCAGCATTTAACTATAATTATTAAATGTAAACATGAAATACACGATTAAAGATCAGTATTATTTGATCAGTACTGCGTGTCGTGTGATAAGATTATTAATTATTATGAGAATTTAAAATATTATAAGCAAATTACTGTAAATTTTACTTTACGGATTTTACCACAGAAATATCTAGCCGGAATAAAATCAGATTTTCATTTTTCATCAGCTGCTATTCTGTATTTCTGTTCTGCAATGTTACCACATTTTAAACCGTGGTTACCACACTTCTACAATATCGTTTGCACAAAATCTGAAAAGATTAATCCAATAACAACATTATTTGTATACACTGTGGTCACTCTGTAAATGTTGCTGGGCAAATTTAAATTCAAAATAAAAGACATGTTCACTGTACTTACGTATTTTACCCACACTCATTAATTATAATAAAATTGTAGTATTCATCATTCATTGAACGAACCGATTTTCGTCGGGCAGCGGCGTTTTCTCTCGGCGAACAGAATATAGATGTAGGGACATCATCTTTTGTGGTATCATGGATACCGTGTGTTCAATTTTAAAGATAACAGGAAATATTTCGATCGTGTGACCTTGATTTTGATTCGGGGTTTTTATACTGCATATAGGACTTATAAATACATATTTTTTTAATAAATTCAAATTTTTAATTTTTTTTTTATCAGCGCATGCGCAGTAAAATAAAAATTTCTTTAATAGCAACCACTATTTTGGAGACCGGATTTCGATTTTTTGATTTTTTCTGAACAACTTTGATCTTTACAGTTTGTTGATATCTTCAAAATTGCCATTTTTACGACGGTCGGAAGTTTTAAAATAGTTAATTCGTAAATGTCGCATTTTTCAACGGCCTATCTTAATTTATAGGTATTTATAGGTATTATTAGGTTAGGTTAGGTTAGG
>WHPZ01569690.1:0-11284 GCA_016617965.1 Macrosiphum rosae | reverse complement strand
TAATTCTTATTTGATTAGCTGTCAATATTGCTTATACGCAACTTTCTTTGTTCCTAATTAGTATTTTAACTAACCACCTTACTCGCAAAGCTTTTAGTTTCCTAAGAACGATCGTGAACTTCGAGAAAGTTCTACTCATCAATTCTTAGTAATACGGTAAAATTTTACAAAACAAAGTAATTATGTCGTATTACAAAAACCAGCTATGCGTGTTAGAACTTAAGTCGATTTATCTCATAGGTTGAATGAAAATAGACAATTATGACGGTCATGCATACATTTCTATCAGTACAAAAAAAAAAGATTAAACTCGGATGACCTGTTTTCAACTAAAAATGCTTTTATTATATGCAGCGTACTATATGGCTAATAATGAGCTATATCTACATACAACAGAAACTGTAATAAAAGTATACAAAAATATGAATAATATACTGAATAGGGATTGGAAAATATATGGTCAATTGTTTTTCCCCGATAAAATAATAATTTAATAATTTAAAAAAACATAAATAATATGCTGGCAATCATAATAGGTTGGTTATAATAAAAAACCACACACTTAAGTACGAAACACTATTAACCACCATCATTAAACCATATCGAAGTTCAATCGTATGGCAATAAAATCCTACGGTATAATCAATAATTTACGTAAGAAGTAAGTATATACTTACGTCATGTTTAAAATTATACTTAAGATTTGTAAAAATAATATTCAACCTATTCATTGGAATCGCGGGAAGGGTATTATTGCTTAACCATCGTCACACGACGATAGAGTGTAAAACATCATTTTTCACAGACTATAACAAGAAGTTTGTACATTAAAGTTTATAACCACTCGCACACATTTTTATAAACTATATAGCGCAGATCGTTAAAACTTTTCCGAACAATTCAGACATAGGCTCTAAAATTTGTTTGAACTTGTTCACCATATAGATGCTTATATATTATATCCATTAAACTTGTACGAATTCAATTTGCAATTTAATCGAGATCTAGTTCAGTTCGTACCTGGGTGGGCTGCTATTTCTATAGTACGATTGACAACCTCTTTTGTACAATTAATTACCTTGCCCGCAAACTGCACCTGCTGTGGTGAAAACACGACATTTATAATTTTAATTACATTTATGATTTCGCATCACAACGCGAGAGAATGTAATATATTGTGTACACTTTTTTATCGCGATAATATTAAATCATATTTTTTATCTTCACAAACTAACTGAATAAAACTTTTAACTAAATGAAATGCAATTAACTTAATACATTTTCGTTTTGAACAAATTATTATCATTAACGCGCTTATACAAACTTTTGTGCGCAGCTTACTTAAAATGTAGGCTTTAAATTACAAGCTGATAAAAAATATTCATAGAATCACCAAATAACCAATGAAGTTATTCTTGTAATTTCCACACTGAAAATTATTCTAAAACGTGACATTTTTTATAGGCAATTTTTAATTTACAACTATGTGGAAAACGATGTAATACTTCTGGACTTCATTTTAATCACCAAGTAATGCGTGTTTTTGAACTAATATTTAAATGTAAAAGATAACACAATTTATTGTCTTCGCCAAGCATTTAAAGTTAAGTACCTATGTCCTATATGGTATATTTATGCTATGTAAAGTTGGAAGTACGAGTTTTTGATGTCGTAACCCAATTCACACGGCCATTGATTTCAAATGGACAATCTACCCGGTCGAAAAGTAGAAAAGGTACTTGAACAGTGTTATAAAACATTTTGAAACAAATAGGTAGGAAAATAAGTAAAAGTACAAAAGAAATCACTAAAAAAAAACTTTGCTGTGTATAGCTCTTATAAGGTTTTTTTCCGGGTCATTTGTCTGAAGAACAGTCGGAGAGTCTTCCCCACATGGCAAAATTGTTTTTCAACTTGCATGAACTTGTCGTTAAGCACTGTCATGGCAGAAAATCTACTGATGTCGTTAACGGTCAAAACTTTGGTCATCTCTTCAATAAGATTTACATAGTATGTGGGCAGTTGTAACCTACATTATTTCATTGTATTTAATATTTATTTTTACGATTATAGTAGTTCTTATAGGCAAAAATACTTACATTTAAATTTAAATAGTTATCCCATAAAACAAGTTTATTGTATAGCTATAAGACGATTGTTTAAAAACTTTAATTGTCTACGGAACCTAAAAATACTATAATAAAACTATAATACTAAAGTACGCTTATTATTATTAGGTTATTTGTTCAGTCTCTACACTCATTTTTAAAATTTAAAATTTTTTAAAAATATGTTTACTGTATCATTGCAAAACATGATGTTTACAATTTTTTATCCTTATCATTTTTTATTTTTTAAGTGACTACGTTTTAATTTTATATTCCTATGAAAAATATTTTTTAGAGTATTTCATTTTGTAAAAATTAAAATTTCAACTAGTAGGTACCTACTAGTAGTACTAGTAGGTAATTAATTAGTTATAATAAATTTAAAGTTGTGAAGAGAGAATAATGGGCCAACAATTTGAGGGGTAGCTCTGCGTATGCCATTCTATATCACTCATCTTAACTTTAAATACAACTTATAAGTTATAACTAATAAACTATATTTTTCCGAAATTTGATTCTTATCTAAATACTCCGAATAATATATTCTGGTTGGGAATATAAAATTAAAAATGTATGTTGCAATTAAAACTAGTAATAATTTAAAAATTATAATGATATTAAATAAGAAAATTATATGTTTTAAGAAAATGTTGTCTTGCAACAGCATCAAATTATGTAAAAAAAAATATTTTCAGAAAAATTACAACTCAGAAATAATGACTGTATAGAGTGTAGACACTTAAATTGACATCTTGTGTGCTAAACATTAGGCATGCAATTTTATTGATACCTACCTAGTTTGCAACAATAATGTCTAAGCTTTCACTTACATAATATACGTTGTAATATTATTATTGTCTGGCGCCATCATTACAATAATATTGTGTGTTTACAAACAATTAATCGGTGATAGTGGGCCATTTTAAATGAGCACATATTTTTAACTAATTTTGATATTGACGAACTTGCAGTTGCCAGCTATGACCAATGCAGTTCGCAGCTTTCCTCTTCGAAAGTTTCACCAATTATACGTATTTTATTTAACCGATACGTCGTGGTTATGCGAAGAGATAAAAATGATGTTTTCAAATCAAATCAACACCAAAACGAACTATACCCTTAACATGCGAAATTCATTGACACACGAAATATAACAAATTATGTAAAAAAAAACCTTGCATCCAATACCGCATAATGTCTGTTTATAATGGAATATGAATCTGATGACGTGTCTACTAGTAAACATTGCGTAAATCATGAAAAATATAAATTCACTCGAAAATCCAATACTTTTCCACCGATAAACGTGAATGTTTTTACTTCGGTTTTGCTACTAAAAGAGTAGATGATCTTAAAATGAATCAAAGGAAAACAAATCAGCTGACGTGTTGTATCCATTCTACATACGCATAGGTACGAGAGAAAATTTGAGTTCAGTAGAACCTATTTTGTGTTGAATTGACCTATTATCAAACATAAAAGTAATAAAACTATCTAGGGTATAGGCTTTTATTAATATTTTAATTTTAAAGTGACTTATTATATACGTCCTAACTATTTGAAATATTTTAATTATTTTTAAATGCTATTGTATAATTCATTTTAGAGTTAAAATAATAATGAAAGCCTTTAGAGTGCTCTGAACAATATTAATTATTATTACTATTAAAGTTTGATAATAGTTCAATTCAATGTGTGCATGAAGTAAACAAGTAACAACCCAGAATACAGATCTGGTTTGACAGTGACTGGTATTCATACATTTTTAAAACGTTGTGTTTATGCCACTAAAGTTGTGAATTACATATAATTATTCATGATAAATACATGAGATTTAAATTTTAAATGTTATTTTCACAATATTGTTATATTATTCAACAGTTACCTATAGTATTATAGGCTAGAGAATATGCTTTTTTGAGTGACAATAGTCAACACATGCCACAGGAGTATCTATATAATATGTGGCCTATTACAGCTAAAGTGTAAAATAATAATAGTATATCTTTAACCTACACCAGTAGAAAAAATAAACAGTTTGAGATGGATTGCACCTCCGAATATAAGATGAAAAGTAGCAGCAATGACAGAAAGCAAAAAGCGGACAAGTTACTACAGGCACGCTATATTTGGCGAAATACTAATTTATATTAAACCAAAGTCTAAAAAATCAATTTATCAGAACTAGTGAATCCATCACAAAACTTAAAGCAGTGACGAGTTTAAAAATGTGGCACCGTAGCAGGAACGAGTCACCGATAGAGATAAAAATACAATGAAGGGTCACCCAACCGAATCCATCCCGTCAGGTCTTATCTATGAAAAGAAAAACTTTTATGAATTTCTAACATTAAAATAATTTACAACATTTTAAAACAATTTTATGGCTATAAATAGATCAAAAAGAGTCAAAATATTTTTAAAATATTACCATCTATGGAGAATGGTAATTTTAATATTTGGTGAAAATTTCAAGTATCTAGTATTATTTGTTTTTGAATTACCTACAACAGAATATTAAAAATTGATATTTGAAAATTTATTAATTTACCGATGAAAATCCAATATCGTAAACATTTTAAATTCAAACCTTCAAAAAAAATTAATTTTACTTTCGGGTGAGTTTTCTTTTTTTGTTTAAGGTAGGAACATTTTATCAATATTTCTAATGTTAGCTATGTAAGTAAAACTTTTATGAATTTCAAACTGAAAAAAGGTGGGTGTCGAATTAAATTTTCAATTATGACCTCCCAAAGTACCATCTAGATTCACTTTTCTATTAGAAAAGATTATGATATCGAAAATCGAAACATTTTTACTACCTATCCAAAATTCTAAAATGTTGCCGACTGACAGAAAAAAAAACAAATCATTGTAAAATCAAAGCATTCTTTCACTCCTCTCATAATCTAATAGGTACATATCATATAACATGGTGCACAAAATTTTTTGGTATACATTTTGTGACTTCAATTTATTTCACAATTAAATACAATAAATAATAATAAGACAGCGGATTTATAGTTCAATATATGGGTACTAGCTGATGTACCTACTTATACATAAAACCATTAAAATATGACTAAATTAAGATTCATAATAATATATTACAAAATACAATTATTTTTTCAATATAAGTATAGGTACATGATACCATATATTATGCTTTATATTATAATATCATTATAGACATATATGTAATTAATTATTATTATAGAATATAAATAATTTATGTAAATTTACCTTTGACTTATGAGTGTCTGATGGCCAAACAAAAGTTGTGTGTAATTTGTACTGAATATTGTCATAATATAATATACGATATTAGTAGGTATACAGATCACTGGTTTTACAATAGTAGTTGTTCTCTGGTGGATTGGATAGTATTATTACTTATTGCATTATTAGTTTTATTTTTGGTTTCCTGACGATCGTTTAATGTCACTTTCGTGACACCGCAAGCCAATATCAAGATAACAATATTATAATATTCACGAAACGAATTTTACTACAACTTACTTATAGTTTTGACAAAATTAATTTACATTCTGAAGAAAATACTTGAATTCAGCAGAAACATTTCTGTGTAGATAGTACGAAAGTAAGAAACACAATCCGTTTTTAATTTTAACTGTGATTTGAAAATATTTATAGTACCAAAATTTCAATTACGGTTTACAATGTCATTAGATTTAATTTTTAAAAGTATTACTTACAATCTATAGATAAATTTATGTCGAGTACAATTTTTTTTTTTCAGAATAAAAATCGGACAACGTAAATTAACTTTAGCTTTGGCAAAACTTAAGCTCTTTCGAGTTGAAATTGATGGAAGTAGCGAGGCCCCTTAAGTAATAATTATTAGACTTGAAAATACATGATATTGCACGACAAGTGTAAACTTTATTCAAATATTTACACAAAGTTTAAAACTAATTCTTTGAAACAAAATATCAATTTCATTGGCAAAAAATTGTGCATAGTCCATGAATATTATTAAATATTATTAAGATGGCAGTAGGAAAATATTGTGAGTTTCCGGTTGTTTTTTTTTCAATTTCTATAAAAACAATTAAGTTTTTATTAAAATTATAATTATTTTAATAACCCGTCCCCCCGAGATATTTTTTAGGACTTCCAACTTTCTAAAAGATATTGAAATTCTTTTGTATCATAATATTATACTTTTTTTTAAAAGCCCCCAGGGACCAGAAAAAGAATCGAACTGGAGCTCGTTATAAAACGTTTTTAAACGATAATGTAACAATGGGAGCGACGTCGACGGAATTTCACTGGCAAGACATTTTATTGTGCCATAATAAAATACAAATATATCCTTTTTTTATGACGTTTATGGCGTTTCGCGATCAGTTTTTGTCAAAACAATAGTCTCGCGTGTCAAAATAGTGTGTGAGATAATCGAGTCGGCGGACAAACGTTAAGAGAGCCGGCTCCGCAAACGGTGGGCAGGCAAAGGGGCGGAAGTAACATTTATTATTCACAAGCCATGAATTTTCAATTATGTCGTCAGTGCTACAAGGGAAAGTTTATTTCCAGGTCCAAAAACTCTGATAAAGAAGTCAAGGAAACAAAATCATTTTATTATTTCCAGTACTAACTGAATGAATAATGCTATTCGAGTAAAACGACTAGAAAATAAACTTTTTTGCGTCGTGTTATTCGTATAAATGAGAAATACCTTAAATATATCGATTCGTGATTGCATCCCATTACGGATGTAAATAAACATACAGTATGATATATTTTATGAAATATCAGAAAGTGTGCTATTTATTTATTTCTACAATTACAACGATTATTATTGATCATGTACATTTTTTTTTGTGTACCTTTGTTAGGTTTTCTTGACATGCGTAGGTACTCAAAAATACAATGATCATTATGTACATTGTTTAGTTATTATCAGGTGGTTCGTTAGTTTTATCTAACTTAAACTCGTTACAAAACAAGGTTAGGTTTTGAAAAACTTTTAATTTTTACTATTTCTTATCGTTATCACAGTTTAAGTTTTTATTTGTTTTTGAATGACAACATAATGTTATTTTAATTTCATATTACTATTTAAAATATTATTATTTAGTGTATTTCAATGTATTCAGATCAATTTTCAGACGAGTAATCAATTAATAATAACTTATAAGTGCCTATACTACCTATATTTAAAGTTGATCAAAGAAATGGACTGATATTTCGTGGGATACCCGAGTGCTACTACACTTAAATGTCTCCAGACTCCATAATCATTTAAACTTTAAAGTTTAAATACTTATAAAGTTATAGCTAATTTAAAACTATAACTAGTTTAATATGACTTACTTCTATCTAATAAATAGTTCTTCAAATCACACGGTAAACATTGGTATACATATTGATTTATTAGGAATACAAATCAAAATAACTTTTTTTATAGGTATAGCTATACGTAGGTACTGTTTATCATTCATAGTCAATAGAAGTTATTAAAAATACAATTTTTAATCGGGTTTTGACCTATGTATTTGTTGTTGATTGATTATATATTATGATTCTTGATTCAACAGTTTTTTTTAAAGTATAGAACTATAGAAGTATGAAATTCAAAATCTATAAAACCATTCACCCTGATAACATAAAATGCATGATAACCTTTATTATTAAGACTTAAGTCTAATTAATCGATTTTAATTTGTATAAGTAGATACTCAATAAGATTTAAGATAATGTGTAAACGTATGTTAATTGAATACAGGCAATGGTCATAGTTACCGATGCTTTATTTAATAATAATAACAAAATCTACAATAGTTTTTGTATCAATACTATGAGATTCAACCCACTTTAATGTTATTGCTATGTCATATTTGTTTCTCTATGTAGGTACATTTGTGAAATTGAAAATAATTTCTACAATTTCACAACGGCCTATTGAACATTTTTTAAAACTGTTGGAACTTGATATTTTAAAAAAAAATGTGCAATATAATTTTTTTCTGATGTATTAATAGTCGATATACCCAGCAACAAAGGTATTCGTTTTGGATTCGATTATATTGCTTCCACGGGAGAAAAAAATTTTTAATACTATAATACTATTCATTTGAAAAGTTGTATTATATTGTAAAATATTTTCAACATCTACGCTTAGTCGATTTCCTCGACCTTGTATTCGAATCGAAGGTTCTTCGCTTTTCGAATTCGAAAATTCGGATTCGATAAAAAAAAGCCACTCATTAATTATTTATGTCTGGCTATAAAATAACAATAGCTGTAAGTATATGGGTACTGTGTGGACTTCGGACGTGATAATCGTAAACTATTATACAGTTTTCAACAATGACTTGGAAGTCGGTGAAATTAAAATTGACAGGATGAATCGGGAGACCTTTTTTTTTAACATTATTAAGCGTTTGATTTTTATCGGCTGTCTCTCTTCCAGTCAGTAATTTCTCACGATTTGCTAATCAGGTGACCTAATGACGTTATTTTATCAAATGTTTACCCTTGTCATATTATAAGCGTTACAGTATTTATCATAAATCACATTCGGTTAATTTCATAATAGGTTATGGAGAAGGAACAAATTGTAAAGAACTGAGAACACGTTAATTAATCTTTGATATTTTTTTTTATAAATATTTTCCATGCTTTTAATTTTCTTTTTTTATATTTTTACTTATATATTAATATATATTGTTTGTTCTTTAACAGCAAATTTGCTCTTCCTTCCTCCTTATCACCACGGCAATCACGCCATAATAATATTATTTGTTCAAGCGGAAGTGTCCCTCTCAAAAATCTTCATTTTCCTTGTTCAAGCATATTGCAGGGGTATTACACATATAGTTGTCGTTGACCATCAGTGTCCTTTTTTTTTTCTTTTTTTTTTTTTTTAAACAAATTACAAATGATTAAACATGACATAATTTATAATTTATACCTTAGAATTAAAAGTTAAGACATTTATTCAGTTACCTATATAACCCGTTGTCCGTTCATCTTGATACTCTGCAACCGTTAGGATTTTAAAAGATTAGTGGTTTAAAAACTATATATTTAAATAAATTTAAATGTTCTATGGACTAAGATAGAGAGTATAGGACTACGATATCAATTTTTTTCGATATAATATAGTTTTTTGGACCACTGTTTTCTCTTTTTAACAGCAACGATTGCCAATGAGTGCCAAATTCCAAATTGAACTAGACGGGTTTTCCTACTAATGAACCGTTTTGGAGTCGTTTAACCAAGTTGTGTTTTATTTTCTCCATTTCGTATCTCATCAAATTATGTTCTTTTATAACTTGAAATAAATTAAGAATTTACACACGATGGATATTTTTGTGCTGTCAACGTTTGTGAAAAGGTGTACACGGTAATTATTTTTACATACATGACAAAATATTTTAGGTCAAACATTATTGTATGATCTCGTGGCAAGGTGTGGCAAGGTGTCTGACTTCAGTCACTGATGTGCTTTGAGTGTCAACACCGGGCGGTGCCACTAGTTCTCGGATGGTGACCGCCCCCGTTCTTAGTGGCAAATCCATGCCACACATTCACTGTATAATTTCCCTGTAATGTTTGATTACGATTTTTGAGCTTTCCATTCCCCTCTTGAACTTGATACGTTTACCACAGCGAAAAGAACAAATCCTGTGTGAAGGAACAAATGTATACTATATTACATAATACATTATAATGTTATTTTATTTTGATTCTGTAATTAGGTATACTTAAGAGCACGTTACACCCGCACGTGTTGTCAATGTCTTACATATTTACACATAGCAATAACTGTTTTTTGCGAGGTACAATATTTTACTCCCTCCATATTATATACTTATAGACGAATTACCAAAATTCCACAACGCATACGGAAGTACTTTACTTTATATGTATCGTAGTGTTTTTATTATTTGAATAACATAAAGACATTTAAAGTAATCAGTTAGAGAACATTAGGTTTTTTTGTGGGTTTTTTTATTTAATTATTAAAAATGTTTGGTTAGTTCTATCAACAAAAATGAAATCCTACCAAGCACATAAAAGTTCTTCCCTATGTGTTATGTAGTTTTGATAATTTGACTATAAATACAGAGGGAGTAAAGTCGTATAGCGCAAAACAATGTTATACTTTTGTAAGACGGAGACAATACATGCGGGTGTTAAGTCCTCTTAATAATTATATAATTCTCATATGTTTATGTTTACCTTTAACATATCTGCTGCATATGCATATTGTCCAACTGTGTTTTTTTTGTAATTGGAATTATTTTCGGCAGTAAGAAAAATATTAGTATTATTATATTATACACTATAATATACATATAGCGACTATACTATTATAGACATATTAATAATATTAAAATTTAAAATTTCAATAACGAGATATTTACATCTTGGATATGTAAATATTTTATAAATTGTTATTTTTTAATAATCAGTACATATTATTATAGGTAATAACGATAATATTTGATAAGTAAATATAGAAAAAAGGCATATTATTATACAATTTCAAAATAAAAATAAAAATGTTGGAAGTAAATTTAATTTTCTACTATCCACTATAATTGGTTTAATGTTTAAACATTGAAGTGAACCTTAAAGTGAATTACTTTGTTGCTATATCATAGAATTTTAATAAATTAAAAACAATTTATAATTAATTGAAAATGTACATTATCTTAGTTAAGTATTTTATTTTATACGTTAAGTGGTTTAGTTTACAGCGTTTTATTCACGTATCTTATATATAGTATATACATTATACAGTACAATATAATTAAATTAAATGTGCAATATACAGGGTGTAACAGAAAGGTATGACAAAATCGATTTTTGTTTTTGGTTAAACTCTAAAATAAATGAACGTATATACATTAAATTTTCACTGGTAGTTTATATTTGCATTTTCTATACATGATAAAATTTTCAAAACATTTTGATTTGTTTTGAACTGTTTAGGAACATTTCCAGTATATGTATATGTCATATCTTTCTGTTACACCCTGTATAATAGATTATTGTTTGCAATGTTTTCAAACATTTTAATTTTCGAAAAAAAAAAATGTGAAAATATTGACCCTACGGTAAGGACTGTTATTCAAGATTATTCGTGAGTTTGAGATTTAAAACAATTTGCAGCTTGTTAATAATTATTGTTTTAAGAGGAG
>WHPZ01569682.1:0-39250 GCA_016617965.1 Macrosiphum rosae | reverse complement strand
GGGGGGGGGGGGAATTTACAACACGTGTATTGTAATTTAGTGGGCATTGCCCAATTGCGCCAAAAAAATTAATTCGTTTTGCGCCTAAATAAAAAAGATATATATTATTTTTTCCAACAACTCATTTGCGCCAAATGTATGCCTTCGTAAACATTTTGCAATAACGACTTGGTTTAAATCAGGGACTGGAACCGAACCTAAAGGAACTGGTTCTGAAACCTTTATTTTAATAAATAAAGTACCGGAACCGAACTGGAATATTTAAATTAAATAGGTTCTTTTAGGTTCAAAAATAAAATTATTTTATTCATCATAATTTAATGGTACCTATTAGGTACTGTTTTGTGTATAAACTACGTATGATCATACGAGTGTTTAATATTTATCATACTATTAATTAAAATAGCATTCCTGATAGGTATTTAAAATTATTATACTTTTCGGTACCTACATTATCTGAAACCGGTACCTAAATTATTTCGAACCTATACCTTTATTTTGTTTTATAAAAAACCCAGAACCGGTCCGGAACAGTTATTTTGTTTTTGGAGAACCAGTACCGGAACCGATACCGATAAATTCAAAAGGTTCCAGTCCCTGATTTAAATCATATATTCTAAGGACAAATGTTAAAATTTGAATTTAAAAAAATCAAAAATATCATGAATCAAAATAAACAAGTATAGGTATTACTTTATACATAGTAATAACTAATAATTGATTTTTATTTTAGATTCCGAGTGGAGCGATGAATGTATTGATTTCACAATGATGTGTGTTTTTTTGTTTGTCGGTCATCAGTAATTATTAACTACAAATCTGTCCAGTCGGAACTAGGCAGTTTAGTGATGGGTCACTGTTGTAGTTGTAAACCATAATAAATATAACAATATAAAAATTAGGTAGGTACTTACCTAATTATTTAAATATTTAAAAATTATCTTTATATTTAACAGAGTTAATGTGAGCTTATGTCCTGGACAAACAATTAAGCGACGTACCTAACATATTAATATAATGCCGTAACTGTTGGTTTGAGTAAATAAAAGGTTTGAGTAATATTTATTTTTGCGTAGGTGTACCCGGCTGTGACGTAGCCAAGTGAAGGTGGAGAGGTTGACAAAATGGCCATGCCCCCTCCCATCTGCCGAATTTTTTTTTATCCACATTTTAATAATATGTCGGGTACGTACCTCATAAGATAATGTCTCCTTGGATATGAACACGTTTGTGTTGTGCAGTTCCAGTATATAGAATATACTGAATATGGTATATAGTATAATAATACTTTTAAGCAAATTTACAGTTTACAGATAGTTAGTCAATATTTTAAGCACAGGTGAGAGCAGTGCTACGACAAAGCTCTGAACTTATTTTGTAATATCTAAGAATCTGAGTGATTTTACTAATTGATTCAATAATGCAGTAATTGCAATTTGTCATCGTATACTATAGTTTCATAACTTTGTTCAATTTCCGATGATTTAAGATACTTAAAAATTCTATTAATACCATATTATACGAAAAAATACCGAATTTTAACATCTCTAGCTATGAGTGTAATAACTTATAAGTTATAATATTGAATCATCGCAGTGGTGCCCTCTATTGAACGTTAACAAGGTCGCCTGGTCTACTACACAGTTCGCACGTCGTCCGCTAGATCACGCAACACTACTGGACGACAACTTGCAACTTAATAATACAGTTGAGTCTTGAACCTCAAGGGGAATATAAATGAATCCTATTTGTTGTGTTATATATCATCTCAAATACAACTTAGTTACGACTTTAAATTGAAAAAAATCAAGACTCGACTGTATTATTTTTAAATTTTGAATATTAATAATTTTGCAATTATATTGTACTTGTAAAATTAATTAAAAAATCTAAGAAGTCATATTTTTCATGTATATAGCATAACGAATTCAGATATGTTTATCAGAAATTGTATTGGATAATTGCTGGTTACATTTGCAGAAGAGAAGTGTTAATCTGTGCCTCTTTAAAAGTGAATTTTTTATTTTTTATTTCTAAACTCAGTAATTCGAATTCAAAAAGTAAAATATCATAAGTTTTAGAGCTAAATATTATAAATTGAAAAGAAAATATCGAAAATCGATACAGGCCTCATATTATACAGGCCCAGCGCCCAGATAAACTTCTTCTTTGTATAAATAAGTGTTCATAATATCATAGTAAGCTATACAATTGTAAATACGAAACTTTTCAGTGTATCACTAAAATTCACATTAATTGTAATTAATGTGTTAATGTGTAAAATGTATATACATGTACGTGCACGCGTGGGAGCGCTCTGCTTTTTATTTTGTACACAGTCCCTCACAATAATGATCACTTAGAAGGTACAAACCCACACATTTGCACGACCTGTATGAAAACATACAGAGCAAATTGCCTATATCGAACTCCTTAAAAACGGTCGGTATTGATACCCCTTAATGCGATGGGCACTAAGTTGATATTTCTTACCAAAAAAAAAAAAAAACAAAACAAATATATTCATGTAGAAACTTATTGACACGAGTGTGCATTTCAGATGCCCCAATACAATCAATAATGTTGAGTAGCAATAAACTATTGTATCAATATTTTGTCGCTTAATATGCATTACTGTGCGTTTTTTTAATACTTAAAATATTCTATTTTTGAATCCTAATTGTTTTAAAAATGTATCTTAATTATACAGAATTAGTTTGCATATAGCGATATAATTCAGACTCATATCAAAAAAAGTCACTCAAACTAATGGTAATTTACTACGCACACATTTACAAGATCATCACATCGAAAATTGCCCATGTTGAACTCCTTGAACGGTCAGTATCGAATTCCCTATAACAATTTAATTTAATTTGTTTAATCTCAATTACAATAATTTAAAATTATAATAAATAAATATTATTTGATTCTGTAACATGGTTGATACAAATACACAATCATAGTATAATTGCCTAAGCTAGGTGCGTGTATAATTCGTTTTAGTGTACAATAAGAAGGAATAATTTGCCCACAGGTATAAAGGGAGTATTTTTCAAAAAAATTGAGTTGTAATAGGTACTTAAAAAAAATACTAATCTTTAAAAATATATTTTTCTTCGTAATATTAGGTAGGTACTTAAAACTCTCAAGTAAAATAATACAATCACAAACATTAGATTGATAACTGTCAACTAATATTTTAAAGTCCATAACGTTCACTTGACATAATTAACTCCATCGAATTATTTTCATTAATTTGCACACCTTTGTACGCACGTAACTATCGTAATTTAACTTACTTTATCATAAAACTCATTCCCTCCCACCCACTTACAGGTTTTGCAGTATCCTATCGATCCGCTTTGCACCTAATAATTAAACTACTTCACATAAATATACACTTATGTTGCTAGACTGACATTTAATACTTAGGTGGTACACATTTTTACCTGCAGCAAGTTCATACGACTAAATACCTATACTTAGTAAGATGAATTAGAATCTTAATATTCATATTATTATAATAATAATATAATATTTCATATTATTTACTTTTTAGACTCTTATGGCATGTATTCGTTCTAATATGTCTGTCATAAAACATTGTACATATTATGGTAAGTTATACAGATAGGAAGGTGTAGGTACATATAAGTAGGTACCTACACGAGTTATCAGTAAGTACTTGATAATTTATACTATCCTCCAGTGATGCAGTCCTAAAAAAATTCATGGGTACACGCCTTAATCATTGTAAAAAATAACTCGGGGGGCGTAGCCCCAAAAACCCCCCAATCCTCCACCATTATTCGGTACCCGTATAATACTTCATCTATTTCTCTATATAATATATAATAGAACCTCATAAATTATGATTGATATATTTTAAGCTCATAATCCGTTAAGAAAAATTCAAACCTAATCAGCTGATCGAGTTTCGCTTCTATATTGTTCTATGACAATAGTAAACAAATTACGCTTATCATTTTGTTGTTATTGAATTATTGTTTGTAATTTAATATATTATTATATTACCCAATAATATTTCCTAAATAAATGTTATTGGGTAACGTTAGTACGTATGGTTCATGGTCCGTGTACACGCGAACCACGATTCTTGTTAAGGATACACGCATTAATCTAAAATTGGAAGGTGAGTACACGCCGTGTACCCTCCACTACACCACTGTGTATAGGCTACCTACTACCTAGTTAGTATCTTGAAAGCTATATTGATAACAGTTATATTATAATACATAACAATTTTGGGGTCACCAATTAATATTTTTGAAGGGCACATTAAGAATTTGGAAACTATTGTTCATGGGCCATCAAAACTGCTGATGTTGTCCTAACTAATGAAGAACAATGATATTATATTATAACACTAGAACGTATAACATAATGATGTTTACTTTTTTTCTTATCTGAAAGCAAGATAAAATTTAAATAAAACTTTTTTATATTTTATAAAAAATCTAAATTATTTAGATCAAACCCTTTATCAATCTACTATTATGGTACAACTATATTACAATTGACATCTATTATTCCATCAGGATTTAAAATAGAACAGAATGTGCCGTCCAAGCATTTCGGAATATTAATTATTGCATTACTTTGGTTATCCACGATTTTAATAATATTTAAAAAGAGTATAGGCAATATTTCATTGTATTTCTATACTCCTACTAGTATAGACGTACAGTTGAGTAGTATATTGATGATATAAATTGAAGACCTTGGGGCAACAACGAGACATATTCTTTTTTTGAAATTATTCAACAGACAAAAAAAACATTGTAAATTTAAAAAAATAAATTAAGATTTTTTTAAAAATAGTAGATTTTAGTTATAGGGTACATACAACATATACACTATAAAAGATAGTGCTCAACTTTTAATTATAAGTTAAGGAAGCAATAAAAACTTGTTTGGACATGTCTCGTTGTTGCACAGTATTTAAATTTTTTTTGGACATAATATCTTGTTGTTGCACCAACACAACAACAAGACATATTATAGCTCCATATATAACAGTCGGACATGTCTCATTGTTAGACCAATCGATGCAGATTTTTTTTTATATTTTATGATGGGAAAAAGTGATTTTGGCCAAAACATGAACATGTCTCGTTGTTGCCCCAAAGTCTTCAATTTATCACGAAGATATTCTTATATCTCATATTAAACTGCCGGGTGACCAACCAAGTCTTATCCTAAGATAACCTGCAGTTAATTAAATCTAAGTTAGATTATCTATCATTACGGATATTAGGTACTAGATAGTTGCTAAAAATACCAAAACTTGTTATTGAAATATATGGGAAAAATATTATACGTATTATAAATAAATAAAACATATATTTTTGAATGTATCTTGTATCACAAATCATAAAAATATACTAGATACGAGTTGTTGTTTTCTTATTATTCAAAATATTTAATTACAATCTATACAACATCTGTACAATAAGTAATTTTGAATTAAGATATTTACATAGAGGGACTGGCAGATAAGGGAGGGCTTACTGAGTAGTAATGCCTCCCGATAGATACGAGCTATAAAAATATTTAAATACACGCGATGCTAGATAGTTTCAAATTATATACCTACATTGGGCACGAATCTTAAATATTTGTTTTAAGCTACCAAAGATACTGCTCAGCCCTGCAGACTATGATATAATGTTAAAATCTTTAGAGTTTAGACCTACTAAAAGGAAAAAATTTAAATTGTATCGGTCGTGAGCGTTGTTCCCCAAACTTACAGTTGCCCATCTAGGTTGAATTATTTCACAAAACTAGGTACACCGACGCATATTTGTCCATGAATTTAGGTACACTATAACTTAGATAACCGAGATACACCTATATATATCGTATATAGTATATAAGATTTGCATCGAAAAACTGCACATGAGCTGAACCTGGTTATTCAGCTATAGCTTAAATAGTAAATCCATCTAAATTCTCATTTTTTTTTTTAAATTCAAGTTTAAACAAATTGTAAGGAACCTTGTGTTACATTTTTAATCTTTTTGACCAACCGAAAAAATATTTCATTGACATTTCTAAAAAAAAAAAATCAAACAACCGTCCAAGTGAAGACGATCTAACTTTTGGGTAACCAAGGTTACCGAACAATTATTTTAATAATACTATTAAAATGTTAACAAAACAAAAGTGAAGTGAAAAGTAAAGTGAACGTTAATTTTAGTCAATTCTGAGCGGAGACGGTCTACTATCTTAGGAATTTATATTACATTTATTTTATTTCATTGATTACACATATGTACACAATATACTTCCAAGGTCACTCAAAAAATCGATTTTATTATACTGTTGACTATGATAACTTATAATAATTGAACAGACTATTACGAACGAAGTGAATTAGTATGTGGTAGAAATAAATACCTAGCTTAAAACTAGTATTATTAATATATTATAATATTTTGAAAACTCTTTAGATAATAATGAATAATGATAAATACGTAATGGCTAAATATTTTAAGATACTGCAACGATTACCTAAATATTTCTAAATTAAATCAATAAAAAAAAAACAAAATCATTGTCCTTCATTGATATAACCGATTTCATCAAAATTTGAAATTAAATTGTCTGTAAAAATTGTGTTATTGTGTTATAAAGATATTTTAAGTTCAAGATACGTGACATGTGGATGAATTCTATTTTAATTTCTGAGCGGAGGAATGATTGTATTGATTTTACAATGATGTGTGTTTGTATTTATATATAGACAATAATAAGTAGTTGAAATAATGATTTGATTTTTTAACATTGAGGGTGAGATTTATAATGCAAAATGTTATCTAGTTGGTACTTTTGAGTGATCCAAATTGAAAACTCGCAATACCTACTTTTCAAAAGCCTCCGGTAAAAACAAAAAAAAATTTAAAAAAAAAAATAAAATTTAAACTTTTTTACTACTGCAGATTCATTAAGTTGAAGTAGTTCATCGGAATACATATTCTGAAACTGGCAAATGTATGATATCTAGGTAGATACCTAACACAATATATGGAACTGGTTACGTATGATTATATTATGAGACTTGCGAGCTTGCATTATTGAAGTGTAAAATACTACTACTATAAAAAGCGAATATAGCCGTTCTAATTATAATATTATCGTACAATGTGTCCCTGGGGAAGTGACCGGCCAGCTTCATAATATGATGGTATATTTTAAAGTTTAAAGTTTAAGATATGAAAAAAAACTCCTTTGAAGGATCTAAGAGGGGGGAGGAGGGGTCCAACTCTTTACATTTTTTAGTTATGGGCAACTTAATTTATTTTTGAACAAAGCCAAAACTACCGCACATTTGCTGATGTACCTTCAAAACTTTTCAATATTTTTTATCGTATTTTTTTTTAATTTTAATCATATTTTAGTGTGCTACTAACATATAGAATTAAACCAGAAATATACCCAATAGCAATTATTTTTATTAAATTCAAAAATTCAAAAAGAGCATGACCACCTCTATCCCCACATTATAAAGGTGTTTTTCATAACTTAAGGTATACTATCATAATAATAAATGACGCCACGGGCCGGTCACTTCCCCGCAGAACATATTTTATATTAATATTATGTATACCGAGGTATTATAGAATATAGCTATTCAACATTGTACATAGGGTACCTAGTCGACATAATATTTTTATAGATAGATATTATAAGATATATTATATTGCATGTATTATGTTGTACAGTGATGCCGGCAGACGGTGTTATAGTTTGTTGGAAGCATAAATAATTGTACAGAAATCACCTGCCTACGTACACCTATTAATGTACCACTGCAGGCTACGTCATATACCGCGGTTGTGGCCTGTTATTGTAGGTTTACCGTGGGACGTACCCACTATAAGCGCGTACACGAGTATACCTACCTTATTATAATTATGGCGGACGTTTGTGTCGAGGAAAAATTGCCTCGGCGTGTCACATATACACGGCAGCCGTAACTCGTTTGCGGACAATCTGCAATTTTTTTACTGGAAAACACCATAAGGCACGTGATAAAATTAAACGTAGGTACCTCATATTATACAATCCGATCGCGCGCATAATAATTATTTCTTATCTTTGTGCTCGTGCGATAGGCAGCCGTTAATCACGTCTGCTTATAACGAAAACGGAAAATATAGCTTATAATAAGGAATCTACATTTCCTGAAAAAAAATTGTAATACCATTGATATCCGTACTCGAGGACTTGTAGTGAATTTATTATTGTTATTAGCAATAGTTTGCGTGCCTGCAGGCAATAATATAATAAAATAAAATGTATACAACGACAAAAGCGCGTAGTTATATATTTTTGACGAGTTCGTATAATATTATTATTAAAAATCGGATTTAGAAATCAGCGAAGTATATTAGATCACGTGTCGTGAAAATAGCATGAGTATTAGTGTCAATCATGGAAAAAGTTTATAAATTAAAATAATGGAGATTTATAATAATGCTTCTCCCCTTTTTTCTATAACTATATTATATTATTATCCGCACCTCTTTCGATTGCGTCAGCGTGTAATACAAGAAAAAACATTTAAGTTATAAGAACTATTTATGTTTACATAGGACGCTTAAAATAGCACCTATATATTGAGATCACTGCCCCACAAGCCACTATATACATATGTAAGCTCACTGCACATCAAGTTTAATATGTGTACGTAATTCTATGTCGTATTAGAAACGTAATTATAGAAATATCATAAATAATTACCGTTGAAAAGAGTAGTCATTTAATTCACTATATAAACCATAGTCAAACATAAAATTAGTTTTTGGAGAAAATATGCATCTGGAGTAAATATTACCAGATGAATTACAAATAAAATTAATGGGCGATTGCTTCTACGAGGGGAAAACAACCATAATATTATTATGTTAACTATAAATATAATTATTCTCCAGTACTAGTATAAGTACCTACACGGTTACACTAGGTACTTTAAAGTTTAAACCCTAGAACGAGGCCGCATTAAGTTATTTTACGAGTAATGGCAGTTATTACGCATACATTTTTAACCATACCAGTGGAAAATATTTTCATTGACAGTCCTTTAAGCCTATATAGTAATTAGTAAGCCAGCTGCACTATTTTAAATTAGTAGAAATGTTAAAATGCCGTATGAATTTTTTTTTTATATATAATACCGTAATATACCGTATAGAACATAGCAGTATTATAGCAAATTATTAGAAATTTTACACAGGTTACAAAACTATAGGTATTGAGATTTGAGATTTGAGAGTTGTGACCAATGACTTAATAATTTACAGAAAACTTTTTAAAAACCACAATAATACAAGAATTATTTAAGAGTATTTTAATATATTTAAAGGCATCATGCTACCAATACTGGTATACCTAGAGACTAGTAATAATTTTAAGTTAAAGTAATAATTACAATTAATAGTAAATTTAGTCTTAAATATCAAATTAATTTTCTAATAAACTATAACCAATATTTTTTTTTTTGTATACAGCTGTAAAAAAATTTTTTTTTCCATGTCCATAATATCTTGTATAATCCAATTTTATATCACTGTACAATAATAAACTCACATCTCTAAAAATGAGTCGGTACCTAATTATGTAGGTACTATAATGAAAGTGTGCCTACCTATGCAGGTGCAACCGCGTCTAGTCGCAAACCATGTATAGGTACGTTTATTTTAAAGTTAAAACTGCTTCCAAATGAGTATCGAGTACGGTTTCAAGTATTTAAGTGTCTTGTGCCCAAACAAGTTGTGACAAGTTGTCTTTTTGGTATTTGTGCGCAACCAGGACCGCCCACTGGGCACATATTATACTCGGGGCAACTATATGAGCTTGCACCACACCTCGCGTGGTTACTGGTTAGTATAATAATCTCGACGTGTTCTGTGGTGCAAATATTTTCTAACCTTTGCGGCGTGCACGATTAACAAGACACTACAGTACATTTATCCAATTTAGTCTGCGACCTTTAAACCTTTTATTAAAATGTAGTCCAAAGTAACCCAACCTGCACTACCTCTTACTATCTGACATAATATATTTTCCATATATATATATATATATATATATAAATATATATAGGTATTATAATAAGTGCATTCAATAAGTATGCTGAGTTCAATACGTCTTATCTAAAGTAAATAACCAACAACTAACTAGGTAGGTAGGTACATGCCATCGCCATTGGTACACTTTGATTTAGTTCAATACCTGTCGGTGATCAATATATTATATAGTAGGTATGTAAATATACTATACATACCTTTTCCGCTATTCGTTATCGACGTGCATCGATGATGCTTTTTGTCTATCCAACTATCCAGCTATATAGATCTATCTAGTATCTATATTATATGCGTTAGTGGCAATGTTGATATTTAGTCATTTTAGTGAATTACCTACTAGGTAGTCAATAATGACAATGACTATGTAATACCTATTGCTAAGTTAATATATTTTTTTATTTTTTTATTAAAATATAATTGGAATCTATAGTCTATACACATTTGGTACAATAAATAATTGTTATTAAAGATAATATATACATAGCGAGCCTAACTTATTTTGTGAGGGCACTCAGTAGTGCCACCCGACGATTAAAATTTAACGATATTTTCTAACTATTTTAAATAATGATTAATGTCCAACTGTCTCAGGAAATGATTATATTAAATATACATATAATATTACCTATATAGTCATTATTATTTATAATTTTTTTTTATATATATTATATAATACAAAATATGTATAGCTAATGATGTTATATCATTGAATTCAAGTTTAATACAATCCATTATAGAATGACCCACATGTAAATTACTGTACAGCAGAGCGACATAAACTTACCCGCTTTTTTATTCTAAAAATAATAATTACTTCCTACCTAATACTTATTACAATGTGAAACCAATATTATGGTTCATGTTTGTTTTCTAATTTCAATAAAAAAGGTGGGCGCGTGGATGTCGCTCTGCTGTACAGTAGGTTATGAACTTCACGCTCATAAAAATGTAATTTGATTTGCTTGAAGACATTTTTTTTTTTTTGATAAAGATAGACAAACTTATGAATTATCTTGCATTACATTTTCAAATATTAGATTTAAAAAGACAATTTTTATGAATCTCGAACTCAAAATAATTTGCAAATTTTTGTCATTTTTACGTATTTTGTCAATATTTGAACTTTAAATACTTATACAAAAAAAATTGTGACTTGATTTTTAATTATTTTCATCTGCATTTGAAACAATAAAACTTAAATGTACTAAATAGCCTTCTATTAAATTTTCAAGCTATTTTAACCAAATAACATTTTATTGATATTTATAGAAAAAAAAAATAAAAAAAAATGGAAACTGAAAATGCTAATATAAACATTCACACAAAATTTCGTGTACCTACGGTCATTTGTTTAAGAGTTGCACCAAAAACCAAAATCGATTTTCTCGAAAATAGATTTTGTGTAGAAATTCCCATTTTTCCTTAATTTTTCTATGGTTTTTCAGGGCGCTTTTGAAAACTACTGGGAAATTTTTACTTTTGACCTCCCAAAGTACTAACTAGATTCACTTTCTTATCAGAGAAGATACTGTTGAAGAAAATCTAAGCATTTTTACTGCCCTATAAAAGGTGATGACAGACACAAAAATAAAAAAAAATAAAAAAACACACATCATTGTAAAATCAATACATACATCGTTCCACTCAGAATCTAAAATAGACATAACAAAAATATATAGGTTAGGTTATTTTTTATTCAAGATTACAATTATTATTTTACGCCAATATTGTTCAAGTTAAAATCATTTTCTTAAGAAATTTAAAATGTATTATAATATACCGCATTTAACTTCTAAAAATATATTCAACACAATTTGTATCAGTAAATCACCCTGGGTTCTATAATGGCTTTCCACCGTTATAACTTCGGATCTCGTTACCTCCCATCATCGTTACCTTTGGGAAACCAAAGCAGGAACGACCTCACGTCGTCACTCGTCAACCGTCAACAAACCACATATATCACAGTGGCTGACAAACATAGGCGCCACCAAGGGATATCGACAGTTTTGTAAAAGGTACATTTTAAGAGTATCCAAGTTCAGATACAAATACTTATTTTGTAAAATATTAAAAACACGTATTTGAATAAGTAGGTAATCAATAAAAAAAATGTTTTGATTACAAATACGAATACTTTAAAAAATGTCTAGATACTATCAAATAGTTTTAAATTTATTATAAATATTGTTTACCCTATAAATCAAGCATCCACTGAACCGAGCATTTTACACCGTATTATTTGGTGTATAATTATAAAATACTCACACAGTCATACGTGTTTATTGTCAAAGTATTTGATTTAAGTATTTATGTTGAGAATAATACAAAAATATATTATCATACGTTTTTTCAATTATTCGTTTTATCTGTTTAAAATTAAAATAAAATAGTATATTGTGTGGCCGGAAGTAAACAAATTTCAATGTTTTATTAGAAATAAAGCTTCTACAAAATTAGAATTTTTAAAACGTAGTTTTCGACAGATTAGAAATGAACCTGCATTAATATAACTTTGTATAAACCGTTAGTCCGTTCTCATTTTGATTATGAACTAATCGTCTGTCGACTGTCATCTTCACTTAGTAACACAGAAACAATATTTCAACAAAATTAAAAATAACATCAAACGATTTTTATGTTTTCAATGTCATATATTTTATAGATCTCTTCATTTTCCTACATATATATTATACTATTGTATAGCCGTATAGTAACAATTTAGTAGTAATTAAAATTATTTTTCAAATAGTGCAGTAGCAGTGGCGTGGGTTCTGAAAATTTAGTGTTAATTTGGTAGGCTCATAGTCATAATACCTACAAATTTTGTGTTATTATGTATTTAAGTATTTTACTATCTTAGTAGACAGTACCTAGTGAGCTGTATTTGGTATATCATATGAATATCAAAAGTAAAATAATGCAACCAAAAACTAAGCTTTTCAATATTCTTGTTCTTTAATAATCATTATAAAACCATAATAATGCAACCAAACATTTCAAAACAAAATACTTTCAAGTTTCATTCCATGATCTCTATCCATTCTCTTTACCGTTTTACACCACTATAACTACTTCTGAAACTGGTCAATTTATAGAATATTATGCATTGCCAACAAGAATAAATCTTTTTCTTTTTAAAATTAATTTTTTATTTACCTGTACATTTTTTTATTCGTATAGGTACTTGTTATACTTATAATATTGGTAAACTTACCTGTACATGGACCCTAGACCTGTTTTCGGGGCCCGAGACGTTTCTTTAAAATATTTATTTAAATGACTAAATTTTGAATGAGATGTGTCATTATTAGCTAAGTGAATAGTTAATAGTTATAAATATTTTTATTCCTTATAAAACCCCTTATAACATTTCCGTCTATAATATAGTTATATAATATTTTCTGTGAATATGTAATATAATAACTATTATTATAAATTATTATTTAGGTACTAATTAATATATTTAATAATTCGGATTCTTTTTTTATAAAATTAATTTTTATATTTAGATAAAATAAACATATAATAAATTGTGAATATGGATTTTTAATATTTTTTAAATGTCATTGTAACAATATATGAAGAGCCTTATATTAAATTTTAAAACTTTTTACAGAACAAATACAATTTTATTGACAACTATAGAAAAAGAAATAAACAAAATTGGAAACCAAAAATGTCCTTAAATAGATTAAAATAAATCCAAATAATATTAATAATAAATTTTATCGTGTATAGGAAATGATAATATAAACAACCAGTGAAAATTTCGAGTATATACAGTCATTTGTCTTAGAGTTACACCAAAAACCAAAATCTTATATTGCAATACTCATATGAAAGTGAAAAAACCCCATGGACCCCCTCCCCTGTGAGTACGCCACTGTGCAATAGGTATATAATATAATAAAAAAGAGTAGACCAGTATTTGCCCTAACGTGCAGTTCTATACAGAACATTTGTATTGAGTTTTGAATTTTATAATAATAAATGTGTATTTAAATATTGATAACATTGTAATAATAATATAAGATTAGCTGTATTTGGATATAAAGTGTGAAGTACTATTTCTAGTTAGTAAAGTAGTGGTTTTTGTTGCAACAGAATTTTGACATTATATATTGTATGACGTCTAACTGATGGTAACTATATAATCGCAGTCCATCTCGGAAGGTCGTTTTTATATTACCCATTAATTATAATCATAATTCATAATGCACACCATGCTTTGCATTGTTTTTAATACAGCTGAATGTGTTTCGTATACTTACTGAAATACCTATTTTTATGATCGCGACTCTCTGCAAGAAGTGAATTACCTACCTATGATGGTGTTCAGTGACCTTAAAATAAAACGACTATGTATATATTTATGATGGTTAATATCGCTAAGACATAATAAATAATATAATCAACGGCTCAACGGCCCGTAAAGGTCTACGCGGGTTTTCATATCATAACAGGACCTCCAAAGTTGAGCATATTTATGATATTATAGGCATCTAAACGTGATTTATATTTAAATCGTGTAAAAGTTATCATACAACGCACTAAATCTGATGCTATACTTTTATAGTATAAACACGATAACTTACAATTTATTATTTCACAGCTATACCATAATCTAATTAGTCGTTAGATATATTTCTTATTTGCCCTCCTTAATCTTAATAGGATGTTGGAGCACTATTATTATTATATTGTTATTAGTACGCAATTTTAAGTTCAGAAAATTACCTATATGTGTGTTTTAACGTTGTTTTTATACAATATATTTTAATTTTCATGCAAGTTAAAAGCTTGTAAAATATTATAGTTAAAAAATAATTATTACCACAGAAAAATTGAAATATTTTAAAACAACCGATGCATAGGTACAGGAACGCCGTAACGGTTATATAATGTTCTTAACTTTAAGATAACTTTAACTGAGTCTGATAATAACACTAAAAAATGTATGTTGACAATACTGCTATTTTGAACTCAAATATGCTTTGTTGCCTCTTGTAATTTATTGCTATGAGATCTTGACCATTAAAGTCCAAAGAGGACTGGGACTATTTAAAAACTTGCAGAAATTAAATTTTCAAAATTAGTTAGGTACTATTATATAATAGCGGTGTCTGGAGAGTAACTTAAAAAGTAAATAATTGTAACGAAATTACAATTATTATTAATTTGATGATAATTTAGTTGCATTTAATTGTAATTAATTTACGTGTAATTTAAGATACTTTTTTATTGTAAAATATATAATAAATTGCTCGTTTCTTTCTTTTTTTTTAATTCTCTTTATAATAACCAATTGATAAATGTAAATATAATATCATATCAGTACAATTTTATGAAATCGTTAATCGCAATAAGTACTTGATGAAAAAATTTCAATAAGTAAGTACTTACCCGTCTTACCTGCCTATATAGTACTTCGAGTAGTAATTTTAAATTATTTAATAATTTGATGAGGCGTTTTTTTATTTAAAATAAATTTAAAACTTAATGAAAAATGCATTAAACAATTATTATTGTCTTCTTGGTTCTTACTTCTTATAAATAAACATTTCATATAATCTCATATTTTTGATTGTCAATACTTAGTTAACATATTCATTAAGACCCTGTGATATTTTTTAAAATAAAAACTAAAAAGTAACATTAACTGTAGGTAATGAAGTAACTTTTTAACTCAAAAGTTAACCACATAAAAAAAATTAGGTAACTTCTGAATAATTTAATTACAATTATGAAACATAATTCGTGGTTTAGTTTAATTAGGTGCCAAAAAAAAGAATCTTCTTCAATATACTGCCTCAAAGTCTTCAATTTGTTGTTTAAAAAGTATTTGAAAAAATTCGAGAAGGTCGGGTGGAGAAAACAAATGTAGTGCCGTCTATTATTTACTGTTAACGTAAAATTTGCTATGTTGCGTGAGGATCAGAGCGAGAAAACAAATAGTATATTTTTATATTGTAATATATTATACGTAATTTATAAATATTGAAAAAATTGGTTTAATATTTATTATTTTCTTGTCCATAATAGAGTAATTATATACTATGTTGAATCCAAATTATTACTTTTCATTTTAATATGAATAGGAAGGTATTCATGATTGATAATTCAAAACAAAAAACTAGAAATTCATTTAACTGAAGTATTATTAATACAAATAACAACTACAGTTGAATCAATAAATAATTTTATAAAGGTGCTATAAGCAGTAAATTCTCACACGCCAGTATTAAAAAATAAGTAAAAAAAATATAAAGATTGCCAAATTGTTTTTTAATTGTATATGAAATGAAAGTTTATTGTGTTCTATTAAAATACGTTTAGAAACCAAAAATTGAGGTTACATGTTTTTGTACTTCCAGTAGCGTATGTTATATACTTATACATACCTATGACTACATGAGTGCGATGTGTGTAAATTCCATGGGCCCTTGGCTAGATAGAGCTCATTATTAAAAGTTGAGCTTTTTTTAAAAAGGTTGTTAAAAGTTAGGTCGGTACTTACCTTTTTTCGGAATCATTGTTAATAATGATTGATACTTTTATATTTTGATATATATTTTAATGTGTAGCGGACAGGTATACGGTATACGATTTGTGTACCTATCCAACTTTTTCATGAGTACAATGAGTACAATGAGTACATATTATTATTTAATATTTTCTTTCGTATTTTCTCATATAATCATGTATAACTTATCACTTTTTTGGAATCATTCATATTTTTTTATTATTTGTTATTAAAATATATTTTTCTGTAGGTATTCCTACCACAGAATATACTACTTGTTTTATTACTAATTAGTTATAATATAATATAATATTTAACATAACAAAAACAATATTTTTGACAGTTAAACATTTTTAGAGTTATATACAGTCGTATACTGGTATAGACTATAGTGTGATATATTTTGTCCTATTTAAGCTGTTTTGCCGTTATTGTATAAATATGCAACGATTTGCCTCATTGCGCTGTATGCCTGTAGACGTTTTAAAAATATATTTGTACGTTGTAGACACTATAGGTAGAATACCTAATATTTAAACAATAATATAATATAGAATAATAATATTTATAAGTATAGGTATGATAATACTAGGTACTTTAAACGTAGACAAAACATATTTTGCATAGAATACTGGAATATAGGTTATAAAGAATAGTGAATACCGATAATCAGCATGACTGTCAGATTTAGATACATCAATAATCAATATTACACAGTATTATGTTATAATATCTATAATAATACTTTAAAATAGGTTAAAATCGGTCCGTCAGCCTTATAACTAAGTATATGTTTTATTATAGTATATATATACATATACATATAAATTATTATAATGCTATTATATAGTATTCTATTTTACTATTAATACGGTACCTATTATAATATAAAATCAATACTAATTTTTTATTAGTTTTTAAAATGTATCAATAATTGTTTTTGTGTCAAGACTATTAGTTACATCTCTTTCGATATTCTATATAAATAAATTTGAAAATCGTTCTTGTCTCATTGTTGTTCTCTGACAAGCTTTTAAACGACGCATATAAGATAATGAACGTTTGCAGCCTTGCAGGTTGCGCAACTAACATGTCTAGTGAATGCTACGCTTACAGCCATCTACATAAATGTGGGTACACATCTTCAGTATCCAACTATAATACTTGTTTAATATCACCAATATCAACATTTTCTTTAATTTTAAACAGGCAATTTTTGGCAATAAGCTTTTTTTCTTATCACCAAGAAGCATAATTTCATAACGAGTTGATGAAATAATTTTTTTAAATGTGAACGAATATGAGGCTTTTTTGAGAAATAAAATTCTTAATTAAAATAAACGAATAAAAATTCGTTATAGAAAAAAGACGATTTTTTCAAATTAAAAAAAAACCTCGAATGCATCTACAATATATCATCATATCATCGTCTACTTATACACAAAAGCAAATTGATCGAGCTTTGACCCATCAGTTGCTGAATTCAGTATAAGTGACTACATTTTAGCCAATTTTCATTAGAGAGTAGTTCAGTTATAACGATATTATTAAAATACAATTATTCTAGTATACAATTAATTGCGATTTTCGAATAACAAAATAATGTCACATTGTTTCATACTTTATGCGACTACATTTTCGTCATAAAGCTGTTTATAACTTCATAAGTTGATTGTTGATGTAGGTATGTGATTGTATATTTGTATCTATTTGTTGCTAATAATGAATTGGCCATCAAATTAACCATTCTTATATTAGGTACCTAAACGGTTATACGGTATAGCCTATACAGAATACAGATATACAGAAAAGCTGGGCAAGTTGGTAATTTTTTTCAAATAGTTGAAGTTAAATTACTTTAATAAAAAAACTAAATTAGTTAGAATATAAGTTAGTTTCTGAAACTGTCCAAATTTCTAACTTAGTTAGAAGTTTTTGGTGAAAATAGTAACTTAAGTTAGAGTAGAAGTTAGAAGTTAGTTTTTTTTTATAGATTAAAAAACCTTATTGTTGAAATATAAATAATAAGTTATCTAATTAAATTATTGATTAAAACTGAAAAATTGAATTGAACGGGATTCGTTCAAAATCCCGACAATGATAATCCCGGATGGTCAATAACTCGACACCAAAATACCGGCAGTTCAAAATACCGACCATTTGAAATACCGACAGTCTGACAAAATAAAATAATTAAATGACATCGTTTTCTTGCATATAATATATTATTTAATATTATTATATTAATATATTTCATACATTTTTTTTTATATATTACGTAGAATGTAGATAGTTATTTAAAACTAGTAATTTGATCAAAATGTTCTAATTAGGTACCTAAGTAATAATTTCAATTAATTGGAAATTAATTGATACATCACTTATTACTGATAAAGTCACTTAGTTATAAATACTAATAATTAATAATATATGTGAGCCAAAAATCTATATATAGCCATAATGTCATGATTGAGGAACAGCTTTTCGAATTTTGGAATGAAAAAAAAAATAATAATAATAGCTATAGTTAGTTTTTTTTCTAACGATTTGGATAATAGATTAGACTCTTAATACATTAAATTCAACTAGTTAAATTACAAATTTAATATGAATTAAAACTAACTAGTTAAGTTACAAAGTTACTTCAAAAGTAACTTTCTAACCTAACTTTAACTGTGTAACTAGTTAGCGGCCAGCTTTGCTATACAGGACACTGATTAGTGAATACTGATTAATTACCAAGATAAAGACGTAACGGTATACCTACCTATTAAAATTACACCTCCCCAAAACATTTTGGTGGTTCAGTGTACACTTTACAAAATGCATGATCAAGCCGCCGCCTCTGCCACTGTGACGAGGCGTGAGTATACAAGCAGGGGCAGGGAAACTCCGTGAATTGGCTGTAACGAGCGATTGTAGCCTTGAACAACCCAGAGGGGGCAATGTATACATGAAATAGGGAATTTTAAAAAAGCTGACCCCGCGTATAGCCTACCCCACCGATGATGCATTAAACGTTTTCTGAATACAAGGATCTAACACCAAGTTGGTTTACGGGCTCGTTTCCTAGGTTCATACTTCAGATCATATAGGCAAACGTTAACCGAAGTCGGAAGATAAGGTTCACGTTCACATTACTCCACAAAGTAGGTAATAGGTATCGTCGATGGTAATTCGATAATCAAAAGTATAAGATATCATTATAGCCCTCAAAAAGGTGTATGATACCACAGAAAGGAAGGTATTTATAAAATATTTACTTTTTAATAGCTGCTTCATTCTATTATGATGATAATTGTTTGTTATCCTTATATTTCTAACAAGGTTAAACCTGTAATTTTCAAAATATTTTGTTTAAACTTTGTTTCTGAACTAATTAATTGTTAGTAAGTACCTAGTTTAAACATAATCATTTGAATAAATTACAATATAATAATTTAAAAGAAATTCCAGTCACACAAAATAGTATTTTACTACATTGTAAATCTAATAATTTAACATATTATTTAAATTTAAATTTATATTCAAATTTACTATTTTGTGTAATTATTCATATTAATTGTACATATTAAATTTATTTTTAGGGCTTGAAATGCAAGGTTTATAGGCCTACAATAGTTTATAATATTGTTTAATTTTTTTGGATACTATTTTTTACATCTTGATGAAGTATATTATAGTTATTTCTTATCTGGGACCGAATGCTTCTCTTTGGATGAGATGGTGTTAATATTTCATTTTTTTTTTTTTTTTTTAGCGTGTTGGTAGGTGAGGCATTTTAAGAATATGAGTAACAGAGATTACACCAAGTCACGTTTCGCAACCTAAATTTGGGCTCCTTACATATTTGATAAGAGCGTGTAAGTCTTGTATGTCCAATACATACTCTGGTGACCATGGTGTCCTCGGTCCTCAGCTATTTTTTAGTTGATGGTTTATTTGCTTGAGCTTATTGTAATAGTTTATTTTTACCATCGATTCTGCCACAGGGAATGACATTTGATTTTAAGGGCACGGATTGCATTATCGTATGTTATGTATGGATATATTTTAGTAACCGGAGATCTTGCCAATTTCATTATCAATTCCTTACCTGGAATGCCGAAGCTTGATAGAATCTACATGAAAGATAGTTTTGTGGGTTACAGAATTATGTTTTGAATGCTTTAGGCGAGGTTGATTTTTGAATGCATGTGGCTAATGAGGTTACGGCGTTCATAGAATCACTTAAGATGAGAACTTAATCATGGTTAGTAGGTTCTATATTGGCCCCTATGTGGTTAGTGTTCCATGCGGAGATTATTGAGATAGTTTCTATGGGTTTTATGTTGTTGAAAAATATTTCTTTTAGAATGTCATGGAACTTTATATAGAATGGTTTCAGGTGGTGGTCATTGTAAGGTTTAGAAATAAACTCAATTATGGATATTCAGGGAGTATACATCTTTTTGGTTGCATATTTTGTGATTTGGAATTTTTTTGATGTCCAGTACTACTGTGGTAGACAGTTGGCTTTGTACAACAAACTATCAACTGAGCTTGATCTGAAAGCTCCTATGTCCATTCTGATTCCATACTTGTATATATTATAATACAGTGAAATATGATATTATATAAGTCTTAAAAAATAAGTCAATAGTTTTTTTTCCATATTGAGTCTATTACATCACATTGTTAATATTTTGCTTGAATATTTTTGTACATGAAATATTGATTTAGGTGATAGTTTATTGTGACATGAGAATAACCAATAATAATATCTTGTTATATGAACTTGTATTTTTGTCTTGTTTAATTATGTAAAGCGAGCCCCAAGCATTCTCTCCTTAACTAAAAATTATGAAAATAAGTTTACTATAAATAATCACTTTTGTTTGTTTTAGAAATTTTGCTCCAATATATGCTTCAAAAGTTCAAAATATTTACAAAATCAATTAATTACTACACCACTGCTGTGGTTGCACGAAAAAGATACTGTACCAACATTTAAATTATTAAAGTATGTTGACAATTATTATTTAGGTAAATTTGTTTATTTATTGTAGTTTAAGCAGGGAAAATACATAGACATAGCCCATATATGAGTGGTTACAGCAATAAAAGTGGTGTCGGATTGTACATAAAACAAATAATAACAATAATACCCAACAATTTTACAATAGTTTGATAAAAAAAAGTTAACATTTTAGTGATGGGACTAGTCGTTCACTTAGGTAAACTAGTTCACTAAACTGAAAATAAAGTTAACTGAGCAATTGAACGATCCTTAAAAATATAGTTCACTAAATGGATTCAATGGATATATACTATTTTAACAATTATACAAATATAGTAATTTACATCCAGGTACTGATGGGTTCAATAATACAACTTTTGAGAAATATTCTTGTATCTTTGAAATAAAATGTTATTTTTTAATTTGTATTTAATAGATTATAATACAGTATACGTCCTATACTATTAGGTACACATTTTTACAAACCTTTTGAAAATTATAAATGGTTCTGACAATAGAACACTGTTATGGTAATATTATCGTTATATATTTTTTACACCAGTTTTGTACTAACAAAAGTCTTGTCACAGTCATAATAAGTAGGTACAATATACTATATAGTAAACAGTTTTTGAATCCCTACAAAACCCCAATAGACTAAAATCTCTAAAATTAATATAATTAGTATACCTATAACCAGTACATTTGCTCAGGTGGATTATTGGTCTACCAGTTACATTTGTAATTAGAAAATATAAGTTATAACTAATGTCTAAATGTCTAATTGAACATGACATGATAGCAAAATAATAAATATACAAATTTGGATTATATTTTCATTCTATTTATTCCTTTGGTTTTTTCCTGTGATTCCTACAAAATTCTATGCGTCCATACTCTATATTGTCGCGAGCTTCGGCCTTACGCATTCATATTACATTATATTATATTATAATATGTTGAGGACAACGAGTTTCACTTATATGTTATTCCAAATAACATCTAAATAACCATCTAAGTAAACAAAACTATAAACCAATAGATTTATAGGTGGTAACATTTAACTGCCATCGTATGTACCATGAATCGCAATCTATTTGCCTTTTTTTCAAATTTGGTAAACGTAATAAATTGGCAAGAACCAGGTGGAGGTGGTTACATTGTTACGAAAACAACAACTTACCATGAGCCTATATCACGTCCACGTCCATACCAAAGGAGCCGACATCGTATATGGAGAGGCTAGGACTACAGCATATTGAGATGTACAGAGGCATTAAGAACGCTACTAAAAATACAAACTTGCTTATACTAGGGCTCTTTAAAGGTACAGTGCTTAACCTCTACAATGCCTTACTTATACGACTACTGTACAATTATAATTTATAAAAATACACTATTCTTTATTTCACTGTTGAAATTGACTACAACTTTATTTCAAATCATCATCTTTTGGATCACTGACTGTATCCGCATACAACAATATGTAATATTGGGTATTTTACCTAAAATTCCCGAATATAAAGGTCTGACGAAAAAAATCAAATATTTATTTTTATAATTATGTAATAGATAATATGCACCATGCAGGTATTCATTTTACTTTGAAATATAATCTTGTACACATTTTTTTATGAAATAATACAAATTTATGGATGAATTACGAATATATTTTACCAATTAAAAAATACTCGGTATTTTTGTTTTTTTTTTAAAAAAAATCTTATTATTTCTGATTATTTTTGCTATTTTTTCATATTTCTGCCTGATTATGATTTATGATTTACAAGTGCCACTCCACAATACCTGGAAATCCTCCAAGACGTTTGAATCGTAAGTGCGGTGTCGCCGGTGTCGTGATCTCTTATATCTTAAATTTAATTAATTATCAAGCTAACAAAAATTGTTATCAATGGGTGGCATCTTTCAATAAAACATCATGACCTGTTAACTTTTATCACATATTCTTATTGTGTATAGTACAATTGTTACAGATTGTTTATATTACTTGTAAAAATAAAAAATAAATAAAAAACAAGTGCCACTAACAAATGTCTAGAAATTTTAGTTAATTTCTGTTTTTTTCTTGTTTCCATTTATATAGTAAAGCTAGGACTAAAAACAATTTTTCTCCTTTGTTTAGTATAGTATATTATTTCCTAGTACCAAATGAATCAATTTTTTTTCGGTTGTTCTTAAACTTTTAAATTAATTTTTCAGAAAATCTATAGGTAAGAAATATAATAAAGAAGTTTAAATGGTCATACAAATTCATACAAATAATGTTTAATTGTTTAGCGTAGGAAAAAGTAGAAAATTCCGAATCCAGGGCGGGGATACGGGAAAATTGGTTTTTTGATTATAACTCGGGAGGGGGTCGCATAAAAATTCCAAAAATGGTCATACAAATTGAGTTCTTGAATCTTGCAGTATAAAATATATGAATAAAAAACGTAGAAATTACACGTCTGCAAAAAATATTATTTTCCATTTAATATAATTTTCTACAATAATAATGCAATTTCAGTAAATTACTGTTCCAAAATGTTTGTATTTTTTTAAAAATGTAATGTCATATTTTTTGAAGCTAGGTATTGTCATAAGTCATAACCAAGTCGTTTGACATGTATAGGTATTAGGTAATATCCCGCCCTTATACTTTACATTTAACTATTTAAGTGCGATCTCAAGCCCATTGACATTTTGTATAATAGTACCTATACTTAAACGCATTGCAATTTATATAAACAACTAATTAGCCCAAACTCATTGGATAAAGTACATACAAATTATGTGGACCACTAAACCAGTAATAGCCAATATAGGTATACCTACCTATAATAATAATTTACTTAAATGTGTAATAGATTATTGTATAACGACGTAATTGATCAAAAACGATTATACCAGCTGCAGTGTTCGGTGTAACGGCTGGTATAGCTGGTAGAATACGACCAGTCGGCGTAAGTATTGCCAGTATTGGTGTATATAATGTATATAATATTATGTTGTGTCGTGAATTAACGAGTAAAATAATATTATCTCTCGAATGCCGTTTTGCACTATATACATTTAGAAGTAATAATAAATATTTTATATTTTTGTAACTTTGAAAGTATCAGTTTTAAACATGATCGTAGTAGGTATCTACTCGTCAAAAAGTGGACAATGTTTTAAACGAGTAAAAAAATATATACCTAATAGCCTAATACAGTTTGGAATAAAAGATCCTGTTTATATTGGAGTCAATGTATGTTCATTGTTCACTACACATGATAATATTAGATTGATGATCAAATAATTGTGATAAACAAATTTAAAACATATATTATCTGTATAAAAATCATGTTAAGAATTAAGATAGACATCGATACAATCAACAGACAGTTGTATACTTTTTATCAATCTATTGTACATTTTTTTTTTATATAATTGGTTTATCTTATAAAATATGTAGTAACTATTTATAAAGTATATTAGTAATTTTTATTAGTAATCTTCAGAATCTTCTATGTATCAATTAATCTAATTAAAGTTAAAATTGTATGTGTAATGTTAACATACAGATGAATAGGTATATAAAAAAAATACTTTACAAGCTTAGACATATTTGGAGGCAAGTAGACAATCATTTATATTGATTTATAGTTTATACTGTCGAACAAAATCGTATTACAAACATATTGTAAGTACTAATTACAACTGAAACGCAATATTGGTATTCATAGTTTAACTTTCGGCGTTTTTAACACTTTTTATCTTAACTAAAAAAACAAGCATACAAAAACAAAATATCAAACTTGGTCACGTACAATTAATAAACATTATAGGTACCTAACTATTAAAGCAAATATGAAATATTATAACAATAATTGTGAGTACCTATAATGTTTTAAATTTAAAGCCTGTACAATGTACCATTCAACCATATTATCATATACCTATTGGCTATTAATATTGAATATTCCCTAAAAATCGATAAAATAAGTACTTCTTTTTTTTATATAGTGAAACAGTTTCTCAACATTTCATTATTTTGGACATAATTTCGAAAATGAATTAACAAAGAAAGAATTTTTTATTATTTATTTGAGTACTTCAAATTATAAAAAACAATTTTTTTAGGTGGTGCATTTGTCTCCGGGCGTCCCTGGCCTACTTTTAACACATAAACTCAAAACACCTAGTCCAAAATTTGATTTACATAATATTATTATATCGAAATACTACAGCCTACAAAAATATTCTGCTTTTAAATAAGAAATTAAGAATGCACGTTGTCATAAAAACAGTAAAAGATGTAACAATTTATTATGATGACGATAAAAATTATATTTTTTTTAGAAAAATGTTGTTCTCTCACAACTTAAACCTACTTATGTAAAAAAATATTTTCAAAACCGCAGTTACAGCGATATTGAAACAACGAGTGCGACTTACGCTTTAAATGGATCACCCGGTATAATGATAATATTATTATATAGATTTTCGGCGGCGACCGGTTGACGAATTTTCGCTGAGAGGACGCAATATTTATCATCAGCTACATCATCATTATTATTTATTATTGAAATGAGCCGTCTGACGCGACGGTCGACGTCTCGCGTCTGCTGCACTGTGCACACATCAATAAACCGGTTTCGGCGGCGGCGGCCGATCCGCATCACCAGAAACCGCCGCCGCCGCCGCCTCGCTTCCGATTCAACGGAAAACAGTGCGAACGGTTTTAGAGGCGTGCGAGTGGCGGTGGTGGCTGCGGCGGCGGTTCCCTCGTAATTTTATCTGCGGCCGTTTTCCCCCTTCCACCGACGCCGACCCGTCACCGGCCGACGCCGAAGCCACCACCGGGGCCGCCGCCGTCCGCACACACACGCACAGGCACACACGCGTAGACTGCACACCGGATGGGTCTTTGTTTACTACGGCCGTCCGTACGCTGATGATAGCCGTTGTAGCCGCAGCCGCCGTCGCACGTCCGTTTGCCCCGTTCGGCCGTTCGGTTTTTTCGACCGTTTTTCGTCCCGTCCGTCCGCGCCGTTTTCCGCTCGTTTCCGACGGTAAACGATACGCCGAACCGTCCGCACGCGATATCGTAACATCGTTTTTCCCCGCTTAGCCGGTCAACGATATTATATCGCTGTCTGCGCCGGCCGAGTCCGAACGTCGTCGATTCATTATCATAATATTTTATTATCGCCGTTATCGTTATCGTGCGGTGGTGGAGGTACAATCGACTGTACGCGCATCACGTTAATATTATTATTAAAAAATACATTTTGGGCACCCACTCGGGGTGGTACTTGTCGTACTTTTAGTCCGTCGAGCCCGATATTCGAGTCGCCTCCAGGAACGTGAAAACGACACAACGACTGCTGTGACCCTCTGCTTCTACTTCCATGACTACTGTTCTCCAGTACCAGACGCCGATGTCGAGCCCCACGGCGGTGACTTGTCGACGGACCGAGAATTGGCAATGTCGTCGGTCGGTTCGATTAGAATAATATTATCGTTACATCGCACTGATGCCGTGCTCAAGACGCTGGTGATGCGACTGCGACACGATGAAAGTCACTGTCTGCTTTGGTTCCACTAGGGTCATCGTCCCCTGTGGACGTGGAGAGATATTGGTCAGAGATCTAATTCAACAGGCCATCACTCGGTACAAGAAAGCCACTGGAAAGGTGAGTCCCATGCAGTTCTTACATCAATGTTATCGCAATAGAATAAGTAGGTAGTCACAAACAGTCACTTCTACGTTTACATATGGATAGGTACATATAATGTTTAAACGGTGTAAGGATCATTGTGGATATTAGTGTTCTTATTCGTCAATCCAACATGCTTTATACCTAACTGTCAAATATTTGTATCTTTGACCATTTTAACGCTTACAATGTTATGAGGGAAAACAAAGTTTGAATAACTGATATAGGTACCCACCATTTTATATATATACCTAGGTATATCTGCCCTCCTATCAGAATGATGAGGATCAAATCTAAAAGAAACCTTCAACTGAGATATCTGTTTTTGCAATAGGTATTATTCATTACGTATAGGTAGATAGATAGGCAGGTAGTTTGGCCAAATTATGTATTCCTATCCATATAATAGGCACGGTGCATTATTAAACATTAATTATATATTGAATTGTCATGATGCGTTTTTAAACTGATAAGTGATAGCACAACCTGCAGGTTAATAGAACAGATATTTTGAACAGTTAATGTTTGTCTTAAACAAGATACGAGGCTTATAGAATGATGTGAAATGTAACTTTATGTATGTTATGTGCAATACTATAAACATATAGTCAGTGTTGTAAAGTATTTGAGTAAAAGTATTCAAATACTTTTTTCCGTATTGAATACTTTTTTAAATACTTTTTATTTTGAAGTATTTGAATGGTATTTGAAATACTTTTTTTTACTATTGAATACTATTTTATTGAATACATATTTTTTATTCTTTTAATTCTTAATTTGTTTCTACTTATAATTATTCTTGTTAAATAAAAACACACACAGACAATTTAGTACCTATCAGTTTTTGTCGATTAAATGTTTTTTTTCTCCATTAGACAGTTTATTGTCGACAAACATCGAAAAGATACATTTGTAGTCGGTATCACTATAATTAGCATAAGTCAATAACAAAATATATAATATGTAAAAAGCTTGGTATAAAGCTTCTGCTTATAGGCTATTATATTTTATAGTTTATACTTTTTAATTATTTAACTAGGCATACGAAAATATTATTACTAGATAATTATTAATACCTACTACCTATTTACCAAAACAATTTTTATCAATAATTATCATTATCGTTTATCGTCGACGGTGGTATGAGATATTCAAATACATAGGTATTATAGTTTTGAATTAATATATAACTTTGTATAGAAAAGTTCATTGTTGTAGTGCAACTAACATGACTGATCAGAATTTTGATTCTTGAACAAATCATGTTTTTAAAATGCAATAGGTACCAAAACAAATTTTTGATTATTACAAATTATTTCAGCACTAAAAAGTAAAAAGAATTTTTTTTTTGTATTTGAAGATTATTTCAAATACTTTACTATTTATAGTATTTGGGTGGTATTTTAAATACTTTATTTTAAGAGTATTTGAGTAATAACCTCGGTAATAACTTAAATACTTTTAAAAAGTATTTTGTACAACACTGCATATAGTATACATAGGGTAGGTGCATCTACCTAGTAATCAAGTATATTTTCATAAATTTAAGAGCAAAATTGTTTGAATATTTTATTTATTTTAGTACCTAGGTACCTAGAGTTACATTTTATGTCAATATAGCTAAATATCAATAAATATGTGTCACTACAATGATATAGTTTAAGATACCATTAGCTCAGTATTGATTCATTAAATGTCGATTAAATGTTTACCTAGTGATTGTTTGTGTAACTTATTAACTGCATACTTACTTGTCCAGCCAACAGATTTTTGCATTTAAATAATAAGTTGTAGCCTTCAGCAGATATTGTGTAATAATTTATATTTTTACCAGAAAATTAAGAGTAATCACCAGCCTATCAGACTGTGTAATATTTACTTACATTTAAAATTCAATAAAACAAATTAATGTTATTGTTTAGGTACCAAGTATTATTATCAGATTATTATAGATTCCTAAATAATACCAACTGTTTTATATTTTGTGTTATTGTTTATGGATTTTGTACTCGGATTCTACCTATTTTATATTTCTATATAAAACCTAATGAGGTGTATGATTAATACTGAAAAAAAATTGTGATATGCAATATTTTATATAGGTAGGTTACTTGTAAAGTATCTTCCCAACTCTTTATGTATTACTTTTTAATCTAAAATTAAATAATGATAGGAAGTCAGATAAACTCTTACAAAATTGTCGAAGAATAATCCACTAGTTTTAATTTATGATTGCTATTCTAGGAATGTATAAAAATAGTGAGTACCAAAACATCTGTTTTTATGAACCATAAATGGTAGTCTACAAGCTGAGTAAGATGGTCATATAAGATTGTGTTGTAGGAAAACATCAAGTGCAATTGTATCAAGGATTTTGACATGGGTACTGATATAGCTGTAATTGAAATATTACTCATCTAAAATATTATGTTTTTTATTGCCTATCTACTCATTATTTTTACCATGTTATTTACTTAATTATTACTCATAATAAATGTATACATTTATAATTTTGTCTATAATCAAGACATTAACTAAAAAATAAATGTGGGTAATTTTGAAAAAATTATGATATCATGTAAACCCAGATGTAAACCTAAATATTAAAAAAAAAAAAAACAAGTTAAACAATGTTGAACATTATTAGCTTCAAAGTTCAAACCTCTGGGTATCTATGCTTTTGTATATCATATTATTATAATAGTTCAAATTGTTAGTTTAATGCTGTTTAATAATGTATAAGGTAATATGGTTTGGTTTTGAATAATATCTTGAATGATATGTCGTAGGTAAAACAAATTAAACAACCTATCAACCCTGAATGAATACAAATTTTTTCTTATAGATTTTTATAATTACAATAATGACAATTAATGATTTTTAAAAACTTACAGATAGTTTTGTTTAAAATATAATAATAAATACCTTGTTTTAATATTTCCAATTACCTACCTAGCTATCTACATTTTATTCACATTTGTATAATATATTCCCAAAATATTTTTTTATGTACTGTTATAAGTACCTACTTACTTATACATTTTTACTCTTATATTTTAATTATTGATTGGGGTATTGATTATGATGTATGTGGCCCCGTTGCCCACATAACTATATTATTTTATTATTAAGTATTTTAACCAGCATTTAAACTATTATATTAATATTGTTAGAAATAATTATTATTCATTGTTTGTTTTAAGTATTAGTGGTTAAGTATGACTAAATAATATATTGTTATTCCTTCCAAATATTTTATATTGGTATTATGTTAGAACGTGTTTATACAAGCAACAGTTAGGACTTTTTTGTTGTATTATATTGATAATATACAAGGCTTACAAATAACTAGAGCTTATCTTTAAATCCAAGAATATTTATAGCCCGATTTACTATGTATTTATTGTTTATAGGTAGGTACATATAAGTATATAACTGTACATACTCTGGTACATAAAATTACACATATTATTAACTACATCTGAAAATATTCAGATATGAAAGTAAACGTTTTTGGAGAGAATATTATCTTTATTTTACTTAACTCAATACTAGTTAGTATTGTGTATTTGTTTTATAATAAAATTTATAAGGTACTGGAAGTACTAGTAAATGCTTGAAAGCAATAACAAACCACAAAATGTAATGTTATTTAAAAAGTATCGTTAACAGAATATCATGAATTCACTTCAATTCATGACTCAAATAGTCAAATGCTTAGTAACTAGAGTTATAATAAAAATTCAAAAAATATAATATTATTAATGATAAGATGTATAAAATACAGATAATGCACCTAACATGTGTTTAGAGGCGTAAATTAAACAAAAATGTATGTTTAGTGTATACACAAAAAAAACAATAATTCTAATAAAAGTCCAGATAAGTAAAATGTAAAATATATTTGCTAAAATTGCAAGGCGGTAATATAATTTTAATTTATTATTTCTTAAATGTATAGTAATAATTCGATTATAATTTTTCAAATTGTAAACACTTATATAAAAATAATAAGTAGGTTGGTAGGTAATACTTAGGTATTTGTTAAAAAGTTCTTATTAAAAAGACGATTTTAAATTGTAGACACCAAAATTGTATGAGTATCTACTTACAAATGTAAAAAAGTATTTAAAGTTTTCAAAAGTGTTATGTAAACTTTCAGCGAGTTTTTAAATCGTCAAAAATGTTTTAAATGTCCGACACGTCTAATTATTTCTTTAGAATTATCAATTTGTAAGTTTCTAGAACATGATAATATGTTTAATGTATTACCTACCTAGAGTATTACTTACTTTAACGGATTATTTTCGAAATCTTCTTGAAAATCCCAAAAATCTATATTTAACGTAGATAGCATAATATTATTATCGATGTTCTGTGTACAGTCGAAGGGCTATCAAACTTCAAACTATCACTGCCCATAGTAAGTCTTCACTTTTCAGTCTATACATACATGCCCGGCCCTTGTAGATTAATTATTTTCTGTATAGCATTTATTCAACTAATTTCTTAACTCAATTTATATAGACGTATATTAGAATTAGATCAACATTCAAATATTTAATATTATATATATTATTTTACAAAATTATTAATTTTAATTACGTAGTATAGGTAGGAACTAAGCAAGCACTAAGTATTTGCCCAAAAATAAACTACTGATTGTCAAAAAAATATACTTGTATTTCTTACAACAATATTCTCGGAGTCCGGACTCATACATTTTACATTATGAAAGTCAACAAGGTCGTTATTGGTTGTGTTGATGATCGTTCTTGTTCTGCAAAACTGGCCATGCACGTACAGTACATATAATATATTATTGAATATATACATATACTGTATGTGCTCACGCCTACATATATATGCAATATGCATGTATCGTCTAATACAAGGTCTCTTAGAATTCGCTAATTCAGTAAACGTCTAATAAGCTTAATATGTACATATAATAATAATATATACCCTACATCTCCACGTGTAACAATATTAGCAGTTAGCACACGATATTAAGAACTGTCATATTTTTACTGATACTAACATTTTGTTTTGTTGTCTATTGTTCTACGAGCATCGTATCGCACTATCGTAATACGTATTTTATTCTATTATTAACTATAGATGAATTTTAAATCATAACTGTAGTACTATTACGTCATGTATCTACAACCTTTTTTTTATGAACCAACGCCGACTGGGAATTGATGTCACTAATTGTCGTAAAAAATGGATAGATCATATTATATTGTATCATATGTATCTATAGATACCTATGATTATAATATTACCGTAACGAAGCTTAACGGTAAAATTAAATTTAGGGGGATGAGGTGGCCGAGCGGTCTAACGCGTCGGCTGCGGCGCTGCCGGTCGCGGTTTCGATTCTCGACCACCGGGCGGAATTTTTCTCCGGGCAAGTCACGGGGTCCGGAGAACAAGTGCCGCAATCCCCCACTCCGGGGCATGGCAGAAACCTACGGGTGCCCCATTCGAAATTCTGCCAAAAATACACCCACGTGTAACACACCTACCGTTCCAAAACCTACAGTACCACCCCCCTCCCAATGGCCTATGTTGCCGCGGGATAATTAATAAAAAAAAAAAAAATTTTAAGACATTTTATGTCATGACTACAATAATGTTAATTATTATTGTCTTATGTTTTATGATAAGTGATGTTTTTAAGTCCAAATTAATTAATGCATTTAACAATGAAAATAATTCTCTCATATTATGGATGTCCAACTAAGTCTCGATAAAAATGTATTTACATAATATGTATAATATTAAATATATGTATACCTATATTATAGAACTAAAAAACTTTGGGTTTTACTATATAAATAGACAACAGTAAGTTTTTATTACATAAAAAAATGTGTAGATAATTTTTTATGTCTCAAGATAGGACATGATTAAAACTTGAAATCAAATTTTTTTTATATGGTTATCCTATAGGTAGATACTTGTAACTTGTATATCCACAATCTACTATTTGGATACCTACTATATTATGTATATAAAATAATTGGGTCGGTTGATATTAAATTAATTGATGGTACGTGATATGAATATATGATTAATATTACGTATATTCGTTACCATTAAAATCATTATTTAGTAATATTGTAATTTTAAATTACATTTACCTATTTTATCATGCTTAAATATTAATTATTTAATTTTTTTTTTGATCGTAATTGCCAACTTCTGTTACATATGGCCATTATTCACATTTTTAATTTAAATTTTTTTATAATTATGATTTTTATTTTAGTTAAACAGAATGATTTATATTTTATTTCATACAAGTTAATGCCTTGATGTTGTCTCCTAGGTTTGGTCCTAGTGTGACATCTAAGATAATATGTCCTATGTCGAGTTTGAATCGATGATGATTATAGATTCAGTTAAAATGTTTAGTTCTCGGTCCAGACCAAGAAACATGTCGTCGACAAATATTTATGTTACCGCTTATGACGGAAATCAGAAACATTGTAAATGACCAATTTTTCTTTGGTCTGGACGGTGCTCTAGTGATCAATATTTTGAGGGACTTTGTATAAAATAAAAATCGGACGAAAAAAGACTACGATTATTATACATACGTTCTTCTTCTCTGGTCATAATTTCATCATCATTCATTTGAGTGAACGCGTAGTCGATTCAATAAAATGTCTTATTCTCTTTTAGTTTGACTTAATTTCGTGTTTGGTTTTCTTTATAAATTAATTTCAACGCTGTAGAATTGAATTTCGAAACCATACTAGTTTTACACTCATACCTATACTGTATACATTTAAATCAATAGTCGAGAGTTAATATTGTTATTACTTATTTATTTATTATTATTAAAAAAGTACCAGCTAAAAATTAAGATTTTATCAACACACAGTTGCAATTAAATGTTATAGGGATTCTGAGGGGCATTCTCGATACTAACCGTTTTTCAGGAGTTGAACAAAGGCAATTTTCTGAGTGCGTGCGTTGAGGGTCGTGTAAATGTGTGATCATTAGTGTGCGTGACTGTGTGTAAATGAAACAGCGGACCGCTACCGCACGTGCACGCACATGTCAAAAATCGCTACACGAATATTAATTATTTTGTTCTTTTTGTTAAATGTATTAATATATTGCCAATTGTATCAAACTATCAACTATAATTAACAAATTTATTCGATAACATTTCTGAACCCAAGTAAACGTAAAAAATCCCAGTAGTTTACATAAGCGTTGGAAAAAATCAAAAAAAAAATTAAGTGAAAACGGGGATCTTTACGTAAAACCAGTTTTTTACCAAATCGATATCGTTTTTATGATGTAACTCAAAAACTAATAACCTTAGATACTTTAATTTTCACATAATATTTATATGCCAATGTTCCATCAATGATGACATTTTTAAAATATTTTGACTGTTTTTGAGCTAGGTATTTATATATTGATAAGACAGATTTTTATTAGTTTTTCTCAAATTGTTGTCGATAAAAAATAGTTTGCTCTTGGTCAAAAACCTTGAAAATACAGTGTTCCCGATAAATTATTGCTAATCGTATAGAAATCAAATATATTGAAAATACATATAAGTTACACAATTTTTTAACGTTCGAAGTTAACATTATGTTAAATATTTTTTTTTAAATCTTGGCAATTTCAAGATTATATTATTATAAAAAACTTTAGGTAAAGGTTTGAAAATGTAATACACTATTTCACTAGGTAATATGAGGAACTTGAGTTCTTGCACCGATATTTTGATACCACATTGGCACATTTTTATAGATATATGAAAATTTAGATCAACTTGATAAAATTGTATTTATTTATTTTAAATAAAAAATAACGATTTTCTGCTTCTCTTTTAAATTTTTTTTCAAATATGTCTACTTAATTTATATAGTGTATACTGTATTTACATTTATTGAACCATTTTAAGAGAAACTATCAAAAAATTACGAAATTTCTTTACAATATTCCGGATGATCACTATACATTAACAATTATTAATTTAGTTTATTAATACACTTTATGTTCTACCTCTAATTAATTGTATAGCCGCATATTATTTTTGAAGGGGACATCCTTCCTAAAACAAAACATTATTAAACTAATATAGTAATGAAGGCTATTATGAATACAGAAAGTCATGTTATATTGCATATATCCTATTTTTGAAGGAGCATAATATGCAATGCTTAATATTATCTGTAATACCAATAGTTGAAATATATTACTTTTGTAGTTTACAAAAACCCACAATTGGATGATTAATTAAAAATAATACAATTTATTTTAAAATTACAAAAAAATCTTTACGTAGTGTTTAACATATAGAATAATTATGGTTATTTTTGATATAATTACTTTTGAAGTGAAAATTTAAAAAATAGTAAATCCTTGAGATTTTGAAGTGTTATACATAATTTATGACCGTAAAAAATATTAAAACGTTTGTGAGGACTCTAAAAATGTTTTCGTTGACTTGTCTTAGCATCCGTTTAAAATGTTGTAAGTATTTTAATTTTTAGTATTTAAGTAAATTTACCTATATGGCTAGACTTAATGTCGATGTTATATAAGTATGTATCGAGGTATGTATGAAATATAATAATTTTAAAACACGGTGAAATCATTCCGCTGTAAAATGTGATTCATTTAATAAAGGGATAAAAGATATTTACAACTCATTTTCTAAACAAAGTTGATGTTCATGGCAATATTTTTTTTACGTAATTTGTAGTCATCACCATAAAATATCATTTTTGCAAATATTTTTTATCGTTATCATTTTTACGTTTTTGTTTAACAGAATATTTTTCTGAACATTTTTAAGTAAAACATCGAATTTTCAACAACCAGATAATTAGTTATAAGCTTATAGTTTATAAAGTATTAATTAATGTTTTTATGAGCGGAGTAGTGGACCATAATTTTGCGAGGTACCTTTTTCCCATTAGGAGGGCATCCTCTTATCACCTCTCGAGCGTTTATCTTAACGTTAAATTCTTATTTACTGAATTTGACTGAAAAATCAAAACTATTATACCTAATAAAGATATTATTTGATTTAAAAAAAAAATATTAAATATCCTTAAATATCTATTAACCAACTCGAAAATTATCTTTATAAAATTGTATATTATCGTGTATGTTTCCACACATTTTACAAGCTTAGTAATTTCCAAAGAAGTATTGTCTACCTATGTTTTTATAAATTAGAAAAACAATATAAAATTTTAAATAAATATATTAATAATAATAATATATTCACTAGGTATCAAAGTGTACCTATGTTAATAGTTAAACTGTTTGTACAACATCCGATTAATTTCTTTATAGAGTCAAAATTATTTCAAGACACGGATTAACAGTTAAAATTACATAGATACCTAATGCTTATTAATTATTATATACGATGTACCTATATATTTTTAATAGTTAGGAATGGAACGCAATAGTTATACCTACATCTTTAAATTTTGACATAAAGTTGCTTGATTAATGCTCCATTTATGAACTTTATTTTAATGACTTAATATGGTGTTATAAATGTTGAGTTACTTATAATATAATATTATGTACAGTTGATTATTGACTACTTACCTACTATTACTTACTTTTGTTATTAAATATGAAAATGATTAATCATACTTTTTTTGTTCTATTTAATTATTTTGATGATTTAATTTTTTAAATACAATCGACTCTGTAACTATTGAAGTTGAAGGTTAAAAGTGACAAGTTAAAAGTATCTAGAATTTTGGGCTATACTTAATGAGTAATGAATAACATGTTTTGACTCTTTGAAGTGGATTTTGTTCTCAACGTACCGTTAATTTCGAGTTCTTCGTTCAAGAGTTGACAGTATTTCTTTTAAACTTAATAAAATATAAGATATATCTATCGTTATATACGAAGGTTGATAATATCTGATTATTAAGTAGGTCCCTATATACTATAATATATAATATATTTATATGTTTAGTTTAATATATATTATTTTAGTTTAATTCGAGCAAAATGTATAATTTACATAAAATATACCTTCAATATATGTATGTGTTTTAACCATGTAGAGTACCTACAATACAATATTATAGGTTCCCAAATAGGTAATTAAAATATATTTTGCAATAAATGATTTTGTATATTAATTGTGCCTATAATAATGTATAATATATTAAGGGAACGTCGTCCCGAATGTGTTGTCTTTGTCTTACACATGCGTAACATTGCAATTCTACATTTCTACGTACAGGATTCATACTAGGATTAGTTTATTTATAGTGTTAATATTTGACCAAATTTACATATCATAACATTTATAGAGATCAACTTTACTGTGCTCGAGTGAAGAGTTTTTTGTTCACAATGTGTTTATTTTATAGTGAGTTACCCATATGGAATTAAAATTTTAAAATTATTTCGAACTCGTAAAAACAAATATGGACAAAATATTTTGCTGGAGTAAATTTTCCTTTATAAATTTTGTAATATGGAAATTTTCTCTAATATAAACAATATAAATAAACTGTAGTAAGAATCTTATACTTATAGATATGTTATGTTACAAAGTTATATAGATACTAATATGCGGGCACGACGTCCTCTTTAATATAATTTATTAATAAAAATTGTTTCTATTATTTATAGTATTTTATATTATTTCATAATTAATATTTAAATATATTTTATTTGTGTAGACAAGTGTAGAAAAATGTTCAAGTATTTATTATAATACTTATTTATTCTCGTTACATACATTCGCTGTCAATAGATATTTTACTTATGTATGTAAATTAAAAACTTTTACCTTTAGTAATAGTAAAACGAACACAACATTCATATTATCATCGAACAGCTGTAGGTAATACGCACGATGTCTGTGCCTGTTGTAGGTACCACTCGGCACTCGTTATTAGTGTTGTTCAGTGCGTGACACGTTGCAGACGTGGTTATTTGTCGTTAAAATGCATTAATGTTCTAATTTGTTTGTATTATTTTATCAGTGTTTTATCTTTCACTTAAAAGTATTTCATATCATTTCAAAATGATCTCTAATGCAACTATGCGATTTACTGTATCTCGATTTTGTGAATAAATCTGGGTCAAATATAACGAATTTTGATTTTAATAAAATTGAGAAATCACATTAAATTTAAGTAGTTTTTTTGAAATTGATGTTCGTATATCAATACATTTTGGCTATAGCTGGTAATTATATACGCACAAGTACTTTTATTTTAGTAATTTTATAATAAAAAAAAAAACTTGTCAACATAATATAATAATGCTGCAGTTGCAATTTAAAACATACCTATTTATTGAGCTTTACACAGATAGGCATGACGATGACTGTATGAGTTAAAACTCAATAAAATTATTAATGGGTAGTCATAGATTTATCACCATTTACAATATGACATACCTGATTCAAGTATTTTTCCTCATTAGAAACAGGTAGTATAACCTTTACAATATATTTTCAAAATCTATATAGTTTTCCAATAAGCAAGTTAAATAACTTTTAATTTATTATTATAATACAAAAATGTATCATCAATGCTATAAAATGTAAATTTATACAATATCTACCAAAGTTGGTAACCCCCCTCCATCTTCTGTATCTCACCACACATTTTTCGTGTATATTTACTGATTATTATTAATATTGTTATAGATTCTGATTGGTTATCTCAATGTTATAAGAAATTGTATACGTAATACTACCTATACATAATAGTATACGGTATTGTTGTTTTGTTACGTTTGGCTCGGCTTGGCTTAATTATTCAGTTCTTTTTTTTTTTTTTTTTTTTTTTGAAAAAATATTTATTGTAAAGAAAACATTTATAATACAAATAAATAATAACAGTAAGATTACATTTTACAATAAATTATCTAC
>WHPZ01569659.1:0-22410 GCA_016617965.1 Macrosiphum rosae | reverse complement strand
ACAAATAATGATATCGTAACACGTAACACGTAACACGTAACACTACAGATTTATGTTGCGGCGTTACGATACGCAAAAATGTTACAAGTGTGTACGCGGCTTAACAATAAACGGCGGTCAAAACGAAAGGAAGTGAAAGAGTTATTTGATTTACCATCAAGACTGTGTGTATTATATACTTAACTATACATTAAAAAAAAAAAAAAATCCTACTATTAAAATAATCCAAAATGAAACTTAATATATATTGCTTACCTTCGTCCTATCGCCATATTATATGGACGTGAAATATGGTTGATGGCAAAAGGTGACGAAGAAAAACTATTGAGTTTCGAAAGTATGATTCTGAGGAGAAACTGTATATACCTATGTCCTAAATAAGTGCATATGGGGATTATGGGGAATACGAGTGGAGGAAATGCTCATAATTTGGAAATCTATTCAACAGACCATTCAAAGTTTTCTAATATTCAAAATAATATAGTGAGACATACTGCACGTGCATGGCGGGAAAATCACAATTTTATCAATAACGTTATAATCAATAAACCATCTGGAGATGACGAGGAAGATCGAGATAGAGGTGGATGGACCGTGTAAAGAATGACCGAATAAGAATAAATGACAAACAGCAAGAATACAAGATGCAGATGACAGCGAGACTTAGCGGAAGCAACGAAACGCCTTCTGCAAAGCGTTTGAGTAAAGAAAAAAAAGAAACTTTCTTTTGTTGTTTTTTTTTTATGAAAAGTACATCCGTGGAAGCTACACATTGCCGTTGGAGATCATAACGGAAAAAAATGTACAGAGCTTAAAATTAATATAATTAAATTACATTATTTTGTATTTTATAATTCATGGTAAATATTGGATATTTAGATATAATTGGATAGGTTGATTGTGTAGCAATATATAGGGTCTGCGCCGAGGATTATTTCCTCTTTTGTTCAACGGGAATAGTTCTACCTACTTATTTCATTTTATTTTATGATATTCACCGACACAGACGGTGCTATATTAATTTTCGTTAACATACTTTTTAATTTATTTAAAATTATATTAAGGATATACATTTAAGAATACCTATATCCTATATAGGGATATTCCTAACAAGAAATGTATTGTAAAAAATGCAATTTCAGATAAACAACTTGTGTACCTTTAATATTAGGTATATTAGTTATTTAATACAAGAAATGTTTTTTTCACAAATCTTTAGGTGGAAAATGTAAAATTACTTTGTATTTTTAAATGCTTACATAATCCTATAATAAAATCCCCGACTAATGAAAATCTCTTTAACTACATCTTTCGTTCTTTCGTACATACCCCTAATCATAATTCCTGTAAACAATTTTACCAGGAAAAAGATATTTTCCTAATAAATTCTGGTATTTTTTTATTTGTATAAGATGTCAGTATTAAATAGTATTATGAACTGGTTTATTTAAAATTAAAGGATTATCAAAAAGTTTCACTAATACTCTAAAACACGAATAAAATAAATATAAAATATTTTACTCAAATAAATTATATACTCATTATATATTATGAAACGTATATTAAAACTCATTGCTAAGTGTGTTACTTTGATACTAATTTAGTATTACTAAATAAAAAAAATCAATATAATGTAAATATTTGAATCTAATCTAAGTTAGTTTTTTTTTTATTATCTTTGACATAATAGTATATATAATATATTATAAAATTATATGCTATCTGATGATAAATGGAGTTATGAGTTATTTTGAAAATAAAATACATAAATAGTAAAAGTCATTACTATTTTCTTAATTATTATTATAAAAAATGGAATGTAGAAATAACTTAAGCGAATCGTTTATTGATGCACTGATGTTTAAGCTTTTATACATTTTTAATTAAGTTGTTTTCTGACTTAGAAAAGTTATTAACTTGCAAAATTAAATGAACTGCACACCATTTGATTTTCAATGATCTATAATATTATGAAAACAAATTATATGCAACGCTAACAAGGTTTTCGTGCCAAGTGAAATTATATTAAATATTTTACTAAAACTTACATTGTCTGGAAAAATATTTATTTTATATATTATAAATAGGAACTATTGTTAACCATTATTTTTTTTTATCATACGACAAGATAGGTATCAAAAATTGGATAGTAAATTCAAACGATTACGTATAATTGATTTAAAATTGATTTCAGTCGATTACATATAATATTATAATACATTAAAGTATTCATCTATATTGAAAAATAATAACATGTTATTTATTATGATCAGCTATGTCTATGTGGAACGGATATTTTTTTTTCCAATTGATAGCAATGTCAATCAACATATATTTTACAAACCGTGAAATGAGTACGTATTCCTACTACAATTTTATTTAAATAATATAAAATAATATTGTTTGAACAATAAAAAAAAAAAAAAAATACCACACCATACAATTTTAGTCATATACATATAAACATGTAAGCAGACATTTTGAATAATTAAATTTAATGAAATAACTGCTGGGAAAAAAACCATTTGAGTAAACTAAAATGCAGTGACACTATCATCTTAACCTAAAAAAAAAATAGAGTTATCGCTAGCCAACGTACCTAGTATAACATTTTTTATCGTAATATTACACATTACAACAACAAAATGATATTCCCATTGAATCGTGAACTACAATATTCCAGTATAAATGGGCGATTCTATGAACAGTAAATACTCATTATCTCGAAATCGCATATTTTGCTTATTGTATATTAAATACAGATTGTAACTGTTACTGTTTTATACTTTCGATAAAAAAAAAAGTATCACACCGTCGACGATAGGAATGGAGTGGCACAGGAGTGTACCATATAACGATATAGTCTACTACTCCACTCATTTTACCAATAAAATCTAATTAGGTACTTATATACTGTTACTGCCTAATAAAATACTCGATTGAAATTCGATTTTTATGTATCATTATTCTCATAAAAATGCTCTGCTTGGGAATATGAAATATAAAAATGATGTTATCATAAAAACTTAAATGACACCGATGGAAAATAATAAAGTTATTAAAAAATCGAAAATTTTGTTTTTTTTTAATAAATTCTAAAAATCTTTGATACTCTATGAGTTAATTATATGTGTTTTTATTATTAAAATTATCGTTCTGTAAATATATACAATTATTATTATATATCATATAATATAGGCACCATTACATACCAATGTAATATATGTGTGCTCCCGTGTTGATTATACCTAAATAGTACACATATTAAACAATTATGTTGATAAAAACATTGACCACTCCAATACCCCTACGTCGAAAATATGACAAAACAATTATGCAAATATGTTGGCGATAACTAGAATGTCATTGAATTAAAACGGGTTTAATGAGGATTTTGATTTCGAAAACCCTGAGCGAAATAAGCCAACTGTACAACTTTAAACAAAATATTTAAATTTGTTGGAAACAGTTGTATATGACATTTAACATTATTTAAAACCATTAGTTTTAGTTTCTAAAATAGTTTTTTTTTTCTCAAATTTAGTTGTCTAATTAGTACTAACCATATTATGTCCATATATTATATTATACTCGTAAATAACTTGAATTTATTCGCGTGTTTTTGAGCATAAACATTAGCGCATTGAATAATGGGTTCATGCAATTGAAAATACATTTTCTTTTTTTATTCAGTCGTTCAAATTTATAATAAGCATAATACGTTCGTATTGGTAGGTACAGCGTAGTCTTATTGTATTATGTGCACTGAGTTTATATTTTAAAATGTATGCGTAGGTATTCTATTAAATGTACTGAAAATTCAAAAGATCGCTCAAGTATATAATGTTGTACAGGTGGAAATTATCATTAATTATTTCATTGTTCATTAAAATAATATTATCTACTCACGTACGATATGCACTTACAAAATGTAAAGTATTTTTATTATATAGATTTAAATAATTTACTATAATAGAAGTAGATTATTTTGGAATCGTGATTGATGATTTAAAAAAAAAATAATAATATATCGTTATAATATTTCGAATGAATTGCTTTAATTATTTTTTATCAGTCTAATAAGTAATGACTTCCTACTTAAAAAAAAAAAATAAAGCGTGATCTATTTACACTAATAATAACTAAACTGTGTTCTATATTTTACCTATCTACAGTTTTAAATTTACATTTCAATAAAATTATAGATAATATTATGATTTATATATATATCCTTACATTATAGTTACATATTATTTATAAGCGTGTAGTTTGTAATGTGATGGTAGTAATTTGAATTCATTTTTTTTTTCTATTATAAGCATAGTTAAATTATATTTAATGAAACGATGAACTTATATTACCTGATAAAGAACGTAAAACCATATCAGGTGGTTTTAGTTTCTGCAAAAAAAAAAAAACCTAATTTAAAACATCACAAATTAAATAAAACCAAATTAAAAAAAATATTTAGAAAACGAAACAAAAACCCCATGTATTCAACAAGAAATTTAAACTATCGGAGAATGTCAGCCAAAGTTATTTAATACCTACTTAATTAAAATAAAGTTTAAATAATTAAATAAGAACCGGTTTAATAACTTAAACAACTTTAACTTTGTTGAACTTTTTTAATTTTTAGTTGTTCTTATATATAAGTTTAGACACTTACCAATGTGCTATGGTATTGAAATCTTGAAAGTAATTGAAGGGCTCACTGCAACAACAAGGCAAGTCCATTTTTATCAAAAATGAGTTTTTCCATGGAAGAAATTCTATGGAAGAAATACTATATTTTGGTAGCAAAATCAGAAAAATCGCTTTATTATTTCCAAAGATATCTGAAACTGAATTCTTTCCCGCCAAAATGGGTAAATGAGATAATGAATTTTGTTTTGCTTCTCCTGAACAATTGATAAAAATGGACTTGCCTTGTTGTTGCAGTGAGCCCTTCAATTGATAATTAAATTGTTATTTCTAAGAAGTACAGTATTGTGAAAAAATAAAATTTTAAAAATCAACAAATATACCTATTATATTATATAACCGCTATATGGTGGTCAAATTCGAATATGATTTCAAAATCCATACTTGGTTTATAAGATATCGGGCTTTATATTATTATACATGTATTAATGTATATGGACATATTTTTATCAAAAGCCACTTTAATAAAGAAACACATATTTTGTCGCTCCATAAATCTAATACATCATACATACCTAGTTGACTTTGACAAATATTTTAAATTATTTTTAGGGTTTTATCGATTAATAAGAACGGCAATACCGTATAATATTCTGCAAAATGCATTTAATCGTCGAGATATCAAACATTTTATGTGGCATTATTATTATCATAATGGACAAGAGGTTTATACCTAGGTAGGTTAAAGTATTTGTTACACGCACATTGGACTACTTTGAAAATTAGCCATATATATTTTTTGTTTTTTTAAAATGTTTATTCAATTAATCAAATATCCAGGAAAAAAGGCAAAAAGCTTTCTTCTTAATCGACAAATATAAAATACAAGACAACGAGAAATGGTATTTTGCGACAATTTAACTAGGTAGTAAGAACTAGTAATTTGCGTCATCGATAATTATAATTATATAATTTATTATTTGCGTATATAATTTTAGCTAAAATATAAAAATTAAACATGTATTTTGCGCCATATCTAAAAATTCATTTTGGTAAATTCGCGCCACGACAGAAAACGAAACGGAATATATGTAATCTGCGCCACACTTTCAACTTTAATTGTTGGAATTTACCAGCAGATAAATTTACTAATATCGCATCGGAAATACGATAATACCAACGCGTGCCGGATATAATATTGTTGTGTTCTGCTAATAATAAGTAGAGACGAGATCGATTACGTCTAATCAAATAAAAATTATCAATTATTGTAAAAAATTCGAACAATATTGAACAGCAGTAGGTATCATTATATTTTTTACAGTTAGTCCGATATTAATTGCAAAAATATTAATAATATATTAGTTTAATATACATAGAGTACGTAAACGTCTTATATACATTTATTTATAATTATAATATTAGTGATTTTCTATTAAAATGAACTTGATTATTTAGTTATTTTAAAGTGGCACAAATTACAATTTTTGTAGGTACACGAAGGCGCAGATTACTTAATGCCCCTTTATTAAGTTTTGTGTGGCGCAAACTACAATCTTAAAAATTGGCGCAAATTACCAAAATTAATTTTTAGATGTGGCACAATTTACATTGTTTTTTTTGGAGGGGTTGCTTTTGGCGCATATCACATAAGCCCAAAACAACAACTTTGTTAAAAGAAACAGTACAGTGATATATTTCACGCTATATAATGATGGTAATAGTTTACATTTACGTGATAACAATATAGACAATAATAATTCACCACAGTTTATACTTCGTTCTAATTTGATTGAGTAGATATTCTTAAAGAAAAAAAAAATGAAAATAACAATAAAGTCAGTTTATTTTTCGTAATCTTAAAAGCTACAAAATGCTGTAGCTGATATAAAAATGTATCATTTTACGCCTTTATAAAAGTGAGTTTTTAAATAAAAGGCTTTTGTGAAATGTGTTTTGTATCATTCAGTATAGGTAGGTAGTGAAGAAAGGTAGATTTTCGTGTCGTTATTTTATATTAAAAAAATAATTATTGTTCCATCGATTTAAACGACAAGAACTCAACTCATTTATAAATCGGCAGTCGGCACGTCTTCCTTAGGAATTCATCACGTAGTTTTATGGTAGCAATAATGTCGAATTAGTAAGTGACAATCTTATATTTTACATTCAGCGATAGAGTATAATTGTAAGGATTTTAAAGCAATAAAGTCATTCATATTAAATAAATCGAAATATAGTAATATAAGGTATGTGAAAAATGATAATGTTCATTAACATTTATTAATTTATAATAATTACTTTTCTTTAATGTTAATATAACTATTAACTAGGTACTAATTTCTTGTATAATATAATGATCATCAATTCGTGATAAAATAAAACTGTGTGTATGTGGCTTGATATCATATGCGTTTCAATTTCAAGTGATTAAACGATGGACAAAATATTAACAAAATGCGTGTCCCTATAACGACACGAATGAATCGTATTTCTAAGGTTGTTTAAATGCTCATTTATTTAATGAAAATCACGATATCAAGGTGAAGATTTTACATAATTTTAAAAAGTCAACATAATATTCTACCAGAATAAAGATTTATAAACCAACACAGATTTATTATACTGATTAGTGATTACTGATAACGCCGAATATTTTGTGTTACGTTATATTTCCTATTTCCCTTTATGTTCCAAGTGAACAGTAATAAATAATAAACAATGTACCTCTAATGCCGTATTGGTTTTGTATAATGATGTTTTATTTCATTATTATATGTTTTTCGACTGGACGTAATACTTTTATATCCATACCTACTACTTTTGATAGCTTCGAGAAGCCTAATAAAAAAACTATACCGAAAATAGATGAAAAAAAGAATAATACGATTTTAACCAAAGCACATCTCAAACTCGTTTTTCGAGTATGACGATTTATTATTGCACTCAAATTCAATATTACATCACTTCACTGTAATAATAGTGCAGCGTCGATGTAAGCTAAACTACGAGACGAATGCCCAACAGCTATCACTACAACATTATTATTATGTATCATTCTGTCCAGATGGCTCTTTTTGAATTAAGTAGCTTTTTGTACGTTTCTTACATTTCAGCTTGATTATTACACACGTGCAGTACAACTGTCAAATGTGTTATCAAGATTATAAATTACCTACTCGTGAGTACTAATGTATATAGGTAGGTAGAGTAGAATTAAAATATTTTGACGGCACAAAAGTTCCAGTTAAGTCAGAAAACATTATCCGGAGGATTTTCCCAAAAAAAAAAACTGACAGTGTATGTGCGTGATACATCACGCAGGTTTTGTCATGTTCTGTATATTCAACGACGTCGCCAAAGCCTATCCAGAAAACCGTAAAAGTTTACCGAATGCGAACGTTAAGCCGGGTTTACACTACACCGTGACGTGTAGTTTTGTGTTTTTATGTTTTTATGCAATACCAATGATGTGAATATTGTACCTGATGATACCATAATATCGTTTTTTTTTTAGTTATTACTTTTCTGCATATAAATGTAACCACAGGGTCAAAAATTGAATATATTCAACTATGCGGTATCGTTTGGTAACTGTAGTAAAACTGAATTTGATTATTTTGCACGTCACGGTGTGGTGTGAACCCGGCTTTAAACGCCACAGCCGTCAAAACAAAACGCAAAATAATCTCTCTGCGTCTACTTTCCTTTTATATTCGTTTATAGACGTCCAGAATAAGACGATGATTGAAGTCTCGACTTTTGAACATATACTGCAGTCATTTATATGATAATTTCGTGCGGAAATCCGTGAATCCGTGACTGCGGGAGGATCCAAACATCCGCTTTTTCACCGTATAGATTGTCAACGATGCAATAAACCGATGACATGCGATTGATGTGTAGAAAAATGCACCAATCTAGTCCATCCGTGCAGTGCCGCATTTAGACATTTTGTGCCTAGGTGCAAAAAAAAAAAGTCGCCCCCTAAGTCCCGGTGAAAAAAATTGCTCCCCTTTAATGGCCTGCCTACGGAAAATATAGGAGATAGATCCTTATTAACCTTTTAGATTTTGAGCACAGAAAATAATATTTGTTTTACAATGTGTGCTTTTTTTAAAAATATTGCTTACTAATTGCTTGATCCTCTCTCCGCAAAGATACATTTGAATTTATGTCACTTAAACCTTGCTTATAATTCATCATATAAGTTGTTTTTTTTAACATATTTAAGAAGTAGTTCATGAATAAATAAAAGAAAATTATGTAAAACTATGCAAATTAATATTAATTAAAAAAATGTCAAACAACATAATACTATACCTACCTATATAATACTGTTATACTAAATTATATTATACAATACTGTTATTAAAATAATGAAATTTATAGAATTTTAATAATTCACAAGTAAACAAATTTCTGACCACAAAATTTTGGCACCCCTAAAATATTGGCGCCCGGGGCAGTTGTACCCAGCGGCTCCCCTTAAATGCGGCCCTGCATCCGTGGTTATAATAATATAGGCGGCCATAATACCAACATAATATTGTTAATATTATATTGTATAATATTCAACATTTGTAGATGTACCAGGAACGGTGAATTTATAGCTCGTTGTGAGAACTTATCATTCCTATTGAGGCCCCAGAGATTGGACGATGGACGGATTTTAATATATACTGATAGTTGGACATTAAAAAATTGCCATGCTGAGACACGTGCAGCCGATATCGGCGGGATACGAATACAACCCGTCGCGCCGCTCAACATATATATCCGAAGAACAATATTATAATGTTAAAACTTCACGCTTTTTGGGCGTCGACAGCTATCGCAAATCCACTACACTATACCTATTACTGAACAGCAAGATCGTTATCCACGATAATACGCGAGTCGAATATCGTGACGTAATTATAATATATAACCGAGTAAGATTAAAATGCTTTACATTATGATTATTTTTCATCGTAGGTCAATGTTAATAACAAAAAAATCTCGTTATGTATAGGTACTGAGACTTTGCTCAGAAGCGTGCTTATTATTTATTTCCACGTTAAGCGTGTGTAAGAGACGGGGATAACATTTTCCTTTGTGCGTTATTATACGATCTCATAATAAATTGAAAATCATTTATTACGCAAGAATTTCATTTAACCGTTTGAATTAATACACTGTGTTTAATCCAAGTACTTACCTACACCCTAATTAAAATGTTTACTCGGCTAGGTACCTACCAGTAGTGATTATCGGAGGCGGGGACGGGGAGGCGTTGAACGTCATTACCTCTGTGGATTTGAAATTCACCCCCTCCACTCAGAACTAGAATATGTCCACCACCTCTATGTAAGTATGGAGTGTTTGGTAAATCTTGAAGAACGGCTAGAATAAAATAATCGTTTTGATTTTGAAAGCAATCGCGAGTTGAAATATTTGAGCATATAATTTTGGCGTTTTCTAGAATAAATGCGACAGAATAAACATTGCATTGCCACTAGCTCAACTGTTAATTGAATAATGAATACATTATACGATATTTAAAACTATAATTCCCGTCATCGCTGTCGAATCGTCTTATTATAACTTACTAAATACGCTATCGAAATCAAAAACTTCGGAGACAACACCACTACGAAACGACAATAAATATTAAAGTAATTCAAAAAAAACCATTGAAATCACCCAATAGAGTTTACCAATACGCCCTACTGCAGTAATAAATATCAAACAATGAAATTCAATCCCGACCAATGGTGAGTGTTTATCCAATTTTCACGGACAATATAACATGACACTGGCGAGGGGCGGGAGATTATATACCAAAAATTATCGAGCTTTTATATTATTCTCTATTATATAATGAAAATATAAATTTATGTAATATCCATTTTAAAACGACTGATTAACTTTATAGATTGCCGTTTACGAGGTGAAAAAACGAGCAAATCAAACGCGAGACGCGTCGTGCAATAATTAGTCCCTTCCTCGCCGAGATCTACTTTACAGTTTAGAATATTATTATTGAATGTGCAAACTATATGATAAATTATGAAAACTATAGTAGGTAATATGTGTCTTGCATGTCGTTAAATACTTCGTCGTTATTCGGTCGACTGGTGAATTATATTATATATTATAGTCTGTGGCAGTAAGTAGTAACGAATTAATACGATAATACGCCGTTAATGGGTATAATATTATGCGCTTATTGGGTCACTGACACGATCGCGAGTCAGGTGGTTGTGTGGAGGGACCACGTAGGTCGTAGGACCTATGCTAAAAGGGCAGACTATAATCGTCGCGACAAACCCGTGTAAAAGTATAATAATAAATAATATAATATTGCGGCTTACAATGTTAAGTACTGCAAATACACTCAAAAAGTATTCCATTATGTTTTATTTTTTTTTAAGTTTGCTGGACCCTGTTAGCTTTTTTATTCTTAAGTCTAAGATTTAGGTAGAATAAAATAAGGGTATAAAGATTAAAATTTATAAAAAAAACGGTTGTACAATTTGTACTTAAATATTAAACATTTTTATTAATTACTTATATTTTAATATATAAGTTATTTAAGAAGCATAAATTAGGTATTTAAAATAACAATCAGCATCATTCTCCTTCTAGATTTTGTATGTAGGTACCTATATATACATAATTTTCTAACGAAAGATCCATTCAATTTTCATGGGTTTAATATTCTGAAAAATGTTTGTAATTAATATTTTTAAATACAAAATATAAAAAGTTGCATTTGAATTTAATTAAAAATTAAAAAAAAAAAGGATTTAAATATATAGGTACCTACTCATAATAAATACCACCTGCATCTATATAGTAGAAATTATATTTTAGAAGATTAATTATATCTTTTATCATCTACAACCAGTTGTGTTTGAAAACTTTGAACACTGAATTTATTCAATAATAAGTCTTTATTAGGTATTACATAGCTGTAGTCGACGAGCCAGGTCAGGCTGAACGGTACCATTAGGTTAGCAGGTTAGAGATTTATGTTATGATACTCTGGGTGGTGGTTTCATACACCATAATAATATTATACCATTATCCTACGTGTCTACGTGCAACGATATCCTTACAGATTCCAGAGCCGTTCGGCCGACAGTAATAATAAATATATATTATAATATATTATCATAGATTTGTTCCTGTGTGTGTGAGAGAGAGAGAGTGAGAGTTGGAGTGATTGTTTTCAATTGGTTTCGATACGGTGAAACCTTTTAAAATTAATGACTCCAACTAATAATATAGCGCAGACTATATAATATTATATAGTAAGACCTCGAGATTAGAAGCTGGCCCAGAGAAACATATTCATACATATCGAACATTGTTTGTGATTGTGAATTCGAAACATACTACATACCGGACAAGCTGATCGGGTAAAATACTTCTGGATAAATACGATTATTAATTTAAGTACGTCTTACACCTAATTGGATATTCGCTTGTACACGCAAACAAACGCACAATATATTATATTATAATATTGTTATCATTAATTATTGTATAAACCGTCTCACTTTATTTATTTGAAAATATACGGCGTGATGTGTTGTTAAATTATTACTTATAGTGTTATAATAAAAACTTACGACAATATTGGGACACGGTTTAATGGAAAACGCAGTATTTGAGTACTAAATATTCTACCGATACATAATACATATGTTATTATGTATACCTATACATTTTATATTTGCTTATGAAAATTTATGATTTTCAGACCAAAAATATAACATAAATATAATTATAATGTTATATTTTTTATTTTTAACTAAAAAAGAACTCGGTTATTTTTTTTATACCTACGCTGTTTTGTCTAACCTGTAGACATATTTTTGTTCAAAATAAATATTACTAAGTATCAAATTTAACCCATCAAAGTCATACGCACATAAAATCAATGTCATAAAATTGTTCAGCACCCATATAGCAACATTATGATATAATAATTATAAGACAGTTAGGGTTTAAATAAATAAATAATTTTAGCATGGTGAATTAAGAAATTTTCTTGTTCAATGATTCAAGATCAAATGTAGAATTAATGTTTTGATAAAATAAATGCATTTATTAAAAATTTGAAAAAAACAGCTGATAGAATTTTATTAAAAGCTATACTTAAAAAAATTTAACTTAACAAATGGATACGATTTTAGTTTAGACAAACGGCCTAGACTCTTGTTATGAATCGTATGATGCAATAGTTAATTATTACGACTTCAAACAGAATTTATAAAATAATGTACTATTCGTAGAAATTATAATCATTTATGTAGTATATTTGTAATTTTTATTTTACTTATACAATAGAACTAGGTATAAGTAATGATTCTAATGTTCAATAATGAAAATTCTCAATAAAAACTTCATATTAAACATTATATTATTATAATATGGGTAATAATGTAATATACCATAAAATATCAAAACTAAATATTTTGCTTTGTTTTACCAAAATTAAATAAGTAATAATATTATTAAAGTATCATCGTATTTACATATTATGTTATGTAACTCAATTTAAAAAATGTACTTAAAAAAAAAAAAAACGAAAAAAAGTTGTTTGAAAATAATAATATAATAATAATAATAATGATAAGACTAATAAAGTCAATATTCATAATGCATTAGGTTTGTGAATCAGCCGCAATTTAAATAATATCGAATATTACACAAATACAAAATAAAAGCTTAAGGATAATATTATAATCCTCGTTATAACCATAAACCACTCAATATGCAATAGTTCCTGAAAAAAAAGTATCCAGTTAAAATAATATACCGTTCATATTATAATTTATAAAAAATTTACATAATCTATATATGTCCGATAAGTTGTCACTACGCCTTTTTTTTTCTTTTTATTTATTTCCTTATACATCAAAGCGAATATATTGAGTAGATACCTACATTGACTGTTAAAAATTTGAATAGAAAATTACAATTTGTTTGTTTAGTTTACAATATACCTATTATAAAATATATATAACATTATAGATGGTATAAAAACTAACAATTAAATTTTCAATATTTTAAAAATTAACCATCATTGCATGAGCAACATGACTCAATTTTACCTCGTATTAAAATAATATATTAGGAAAGCTATAGGAAACATTTGAAACGAAAATTGAATATGTCATTTATACATTACCTACTGAAAGTATATTGATATTTTACCATTTACATAAATAATACCTACACTGACTTTTCTCAAACAATATTTTCTTATAGCTTCCATCTTCCTTTATAACTTGTAAGTCATAAGTCATAACAATAGTCTTCCACTTTAATTTTATTATAATAGGTACCTAACTACTATAATAGTGTCATTCTCGTGAGGGAGTAACGCAATATTCCTCCCCTCACCATGTTAGCTGTTCATTGAAAAATAATACACTTTACATTTACCTGCACACGTGCTGTGTATAATAAACAACAATTTAATTTTTAGATTAAAACATAAATTAAATTTAAAAAAATTAAACTTACATTAATAAAAATTAATAACATACGAACAGCCGAACAGGCATATTAAGTATTATGCAACTAATTATCTAGCTTAGAAATTAATAATAATATAATATCTTTTCAACGAACTTAAGACATGTCAATGAAAAATAAAATTTATTACGAAAATAATTCTGAGTTAATATCAAATGCAATTATTTGTTTAAATGTCTTTAATTTATATACATATCGACTTATCAAGCGCATCATCATCCAACAAATAATGTTCCCACTAAAAGTTATTTCAAAATATTTACTTTCGATGATAATAACTATCCAACATTTTAATAAATACCTACCACTTAAACTTATAGTAATTATAATGTAAATTCATCAAGACGATTTTAAAACCCGATGAAAATTTGTGTTTGGCAGTTTATTAATTTATTAAGATCTATATCAAGTACCAACTAGTATAAACTAGTTTTATTTTTACTAAATTGAATGCGTTTATTCTGTAATTGACTACGTAGTACGTATGTTATTTTTAAATTCTAAATATCAAGAAATGTATATTATAAAATAATTAAACATTCTGTCGAAATACATTATACAAATATAAGTTGTATTTATATTTTATATTGTTGTAATTTGAAAAGGAGTAAGCGCCTTAGGTGACTATTGGTTGTACAATGATACATGCTTGTTTTTTATCAAAACATACTGAGTGCTAATAAAAAATGAACATAGATTTCACTTTCACAATCATTAATATTGATATAAAATTATTCAAATCGAATTCGACATTTCCCAAATAAATCAAATTGAATATTAAATGTACCTACGTTAACAGAGTAAATTAAATATGTAAAATAAAAAAATTCATACAATTATTGTTTAAAATCTTTTTAAACATCGTATATAATATAGAGAATAGTATTTTTTCTGAATAAGCTCGATCAAAATATTTACCGAAACAAAAATTATATACTTACACAAACTAATTGTACAAATTAAAAAAATAATAAATCGTAAAACTATGTACGAAAGATACAATGGAATCGTATTGCGGTTTAATGAGGGGATTTCTGTATTTTATTTATCGTAGCTAGAAAAAAATTCTCAAACACAACCTGACCGCAGTCGGTAAGCCGGGACCCCTCACAGTGTACATGATTATACGAATATAAATGCAGGTTTGTATACCTGTTTGTTTTTAGGTCATTTAAATACGTAAACACAAAAAACGAATACTTATAAAATAAATTTGACATTTTTCGTTGACATTGATCATAAAAATCAAAACCGACAATTCATTATTTTTTATATTACTGACCTTATTTATGGCTTTATACCTACCTAATAATAACTTATTTTGTGTACAAAAAGTGAACATTATACATTGACGGCAGTTAGGCATTTTATCGCAACTATCATTTCGCTCAGTGTTGGTGACACAAAGTAATTAGGTTATGTTTTTCTTATGAATTAAAATGTACGTGTTAATTTGGCATGAGCATTATGTGAATCAGATTTAAATGTGAAAGGTTGATATATCTGACAAAATTAATTCTCATTATATAAATTAAAACTTGTCATTGTACGTTTTAGATCTTAATTTTAATTGAAACTCTCGCCGTTTAAATTTAAGCCGTTCAAGTTTGTTTGGCCTTGGATCGTTTAAGTTGAGGAGATGGACAAATTGCTTTAAAAACTGTCTATGGTATTAGATACAAATTTAAATTTTTTTTAACTAGTATTGTTTCTCGTTATATAGTTTAAATTATTTTATATATCTCTACCTTACTACCTTAGGGATTTGAGCATCGTGTTTCTCAAACTATGGGTCCCGAGGTAATTATGTTTTTTTAAGCTGTATATAATCCCGAAACAAGCGATAATTTTCGAACTCCTTGCGATTGAAAATATCTCAGTCTGACGTGAACATCGGTGCTTTTATCAAACATAACAGAAAACAAGTGCACACTTCAAGTGCGCCTCATAATAAAACAATATTAATTTACAAATATATATATTTTTTTCTACCTTTAGATTCTGACCAGAGGGGTGAATGTATTTTATTCTTTAAAACCATATGGGGGCGTGAAAGGTTATTGGGTAGCGATCCTAAAAATATTGATTTGCCTTAAAGAAAATAAGATGAAAGGCTTTTGAATGGATAAATATTACACAAAAATGACCGAATGCGTAAGCGAATTATATGTGGCTACCTATATATTATATTATTAGGGCTTAGGCCTTCCTAACTAAGATTTAGCCCTCCCAAACATATCCCTTATTGATTGAGATATGGGTTATTTTAAATAAATAGTTTTGTAAGCCCACCCCAGTATTTTAACCCTAGTTGAGCCTATGATAGTAAGTATAGTAGTTATAGTAAGTAATACCTATGCTTCTGACTAAAAATCAATGAGTAATATAGGTACTATGATATTATTTATAGTACCGAATACCTAGGTATAAATAAAAAAAAAATCTTTACTATATTAATAATGTTAGGTACAGTAAATAATAATACTGTACTGTTTAATGTTTGAATATTACTAGAATAGACTCAGGCGTTAGAATTGGAAATTGTGGAAAATATTAATAAATATTTTTTTTAATGAAATTTGTTGTTTGATAACACGGTATTTTTCAATTGTTTTCATACTTTACCGCCAAAAAAAAAAAATTATTCCGAAATAATTTTCGTTATTGCAGAAATGTAGTGGTTTGGTAGTTTTTAAATGTTCAAACAGAAATTTATGTTATTCGTTCCATTAAATAATACGAGAAGATTTACGTTTGCCCCTGATACATACACCTATTAACGGAAACATTTTCTTACGGAAAAATTTAAAATTTGGCTATAAAATACCTAATTAGTAATTATAATCTTTTGAAATTATCATTAAAAAAATGTAGGTACTTGGAGTATAACAAATATATTGTAATGAAACTATGAAAGAATCACAAAATAAATTGTATACATTAGGTGCCAACGCAACGAATTGCTTTTATTATTTTTGCATTACTATCGTTTACACAATTGCACCACTTCGCCCTATAGATGGCGTACATGGGTACTACAGGTGCGCAGGTATAGGTACACTGTATAGGTATAACAATATAATAATGATAAATTATAGTTTATCATATCGGGCCATTTACCGTCGACTGAGACGTTCTCATCGCGTCCGCCGGGTTGTACGATGTTCGATGTCATTTATTAGGACGAGCTCCAACGACCGGCTCGTTTCACGCGGACCATTAACTATCGCGATGATGTTTAACGACCGTCGTAAATTGGAATAATAATAATTATTACTACGAACGAAAAAATTATAAAATGTAAAAAAAACAAAAATAATAACAGCGCTACACGGACGCCGCCCGATCGTCGGTTAAACGCGCGCGAATCCCTATCACGGCCGGCCCGGACGCGCGTTCGGGTGCGTGCGGTCGCGTGCACACCGGTACTACGACTGCCACTCGGGCTCAGGCGGCCGTGGCGTCTCGGTCTAGGCCGCCGCCGCCGCCGTCGTCCGCGTAGACCGTACGCGCGCCGTCACACATCCGCCGCGGCACACACGCGCCTCGCCGTCCGACCGTCGAAAACCGAAAAAATCGATTCGCTGCCGTCGTAGTATCGTCGTTGCTTATACGGTGGTCGCAGTCGTCGTCGCAATCGTCCTCGGCCAATAATGCCCAATATTGTATTTTTATATAAAATAATAAATAATATTAACTATAAAGTTGTAAATATATGTATATTGTACATACAATTTGCATTATAATTTAATTTATAGAGTCTTAAAAAACCTAAAAACTGTATAAATGTATAACCTGTTTTTTTACACGGACAAATAGGAGATAATGTTATCTTTTATCTAGATAATGCAATGTAAATATTTTGATTTATCATTTATCAGTACTACCTTTTATATACCTATCAGAAAAATAATATTGTAATGAGTAATAACTAATCTAACTAATAGCTATCTATATTATAAAAGTTATAAACTATTAATATACTTGTATCATTGATTTAATCAATGCTTGTACCTATATACTATTATACTTATAAACGGCTAATCTCAGAAACTACGCCACCAATTTGGCTAATTAATTTTTTGTTGTGTTCGTTATTGTCAGGACAAGGCTTGAAAGCAAGACAATTTTTGAAAATCTACTGGAAAAGTAGGAGATCCGGAAGGCAAAAATACAATAGTGGCGCCATCTGTCATAATATATTTTTGTTTATTGTAAGGTTGCTATTGGTTATGATTGAATATAATTTTAGACCTGTATATTATATTTGGTCAAAGCTCAAAAGCACTGAAAACCATATCATAACTTATTAAAAATGGTATTCCTAACGCTAACTCTTCGACTGTTGTCCCGGGAACCTACACATATACATAATAAACAAAGAGTTAATAAAACATTCGTAATTAATTAAGTTAGGTCTTATCCGCAGCCCGCAGGTGGTCAATACCTGAAAATATACTGATCGTATAATCGTAAACGTGTCTAACGGGCAACGCCGGGCGTTATATACATAATATAATCGAATATGTCCTAACGTAGAGACTAAATAATGAGCTTAACTCTTAAGGCTTGTAATTTTCACGGTACCTATAAGTATACTTATTCTATTCGACATTAGTCCATCATTATTATTATAAGTCCGAGATATTATATTGTTCTATGATATTATAGATGGGAATGGTTAAGTGTATGCTGATGCGAAAATATACATTACAAGTGCGTAGTAAGTGATCATTATTGTGTATACAATAGAAATGGTGGAGCGCTTCCACATGTGCGCACTGCGCACGCACATGTCAATAACGCAATAACGCACCGCACGAATATTATAATTAGTAATTACTAGCCGACCCGTCACAGCTTCGCTCGTGATTGGTTGTTTATTTTTCCTTCGGGCGATGATATTATGTATAATTTTTTATTCAAATTTTATCGTTTAATGTGATCGGCAAGTAAATATACAAAACGGCTAATGAAAACGTATTTTGAAATATTTCTACCTATCGGTATTAATGATAAATATATTTCTATTAAAAATAGCTGACCCCGTGCACTTCGTTGACCGTTAAATGTACCAACTCTATATCACCCAAACTTTGTACAATTCGTTATTTAATATTCGGTGTATGGTGGTGTTCAAAACTTATCTTAACTTTTCCGTTTCCCAGAGTAAAAATTCTAATGCGCAGCAGTATATTGGCAGGTAGGCAATCTATCTGCTGTAGATCGCGGACCCCGTGCTTTTTGTACGTAAGTGTATGATTTAGCTCTAGAGTATCAAAGTTATACGAAGTTTGTCGTTTTTACTTAATTCTACCTACGGTGGATTAATATGATCAATTAGTACAAAATCCTAACCTAACCGTACTAAAATCCGATGATTAAACAAAACCAAATTTAACCCTTTTTAAATTAATCTATCTTCTTCCCAGAGGTCTAATCTACACACAATTGAAGTGCCATTGAAGACCCATTGAAGTGCGTACGTATAATTACGAATGTTTTATTAACAGTTAACACGTTGATAATATTAGGATATGCATGTGTCGAAGAATTAGTCTTGGGAATACCTTTTTTACTAAGCTAAAGCTACAGGTCTAAAATTATTTTCATTATTTAATGATGACCAATAGGCAATAGCAACCTTACAATAAACACAAATATATTATTATAGTTTCGGAGTTTACCCCGAACATACAAGTAAACGCTATAATTTTATATATTAGTATACATTATGCTTTTTTTTTGGTCAAAAGTATTAACATATAAAACATAATATTTGAATTCGACATGAAATTACTTGAAAACGACTTCATTACATTTTGAAATTGATTTTTTTCAATTAAATATTGTTAACATTTGAAAATTCCAGATATTCAAATGTAAAAACTAATTTAATTTTGAAGGACTTAAGAGTTAAATTTAAAAAAAGTTGAAAAGTCGTTTTAAAGTAAACGTCACGATGAATTCAAATATGTTTTCAGAAGTTTCATCTGACGGCTATAGGACCGTCGGTATACAATTGGCACAAAATAGGACTATAATTTTGGTAGAAGACACAGACTGGATCCTCTTGCCGTTCAATCAACTTTCTACAGTGAAAATGCACAATATGCGAACTTTGTTATATTCGTTTGTTAGGACAGAAACGAGTCTTAGGGATAATATATTTACAATATTATAGTCTCTGATCGGATCACTCGGACACGAAGAACGCAAATGGAATAGTTAAATCCGAAATCCGAAATCCGAAATCCGAAATCTAAAAAATGTCCATAAATTCGGGACCAACACCACGTGGGTCCAACCCGCAAGTTTTCAGCGGGTACCTGCCAATAAATATTCTTAACACTGTAAAGGTGGGTATCTGCCTACCTGTCGCCTTCCCACAAACCTGCTCGGTTGGTAAGCCACATGGAATGTGTGTGACGTTGTAATTACCACTACACACATAGCTTCTTAAATCCGACTATAGTAACATATTATAGTCGAACAAGCCGCATGTCGTGTGTAGAGCTGTAAATACCACAAATAAAATCCCTCCCAGCCAGTATCAAACCTACAACTGTATGCATACCTACAAAGCCTAACATCTCCCCACTGCGCCACGACACTCGGGCATGTATAATAGTATAACAAACACTATTTAAATAGTATTAAGCTAGTATAATTATATCACACTGCATACTATAATATACTCACACTGTATAGTAGTCAGTAGATAAGCTATTCAATACCGGATGTTAAAAAAAATAATCAGTCTAGCTACATATTATTATTATTATTATTATTATTATTCGAATCATGTAATTCATGTAATTCATCATCGATCATTCGAAATGTTTGGAGTTTCCCTATACCTTGTTCTTGTTCAATTAAATTATTAATTTCACAGTCAATATCAATATCAATATCACTATCATTAAACATAGGTCTTAGAATTTTACGTTGTTGTTCAATCAAATTTAAAAGTGTTCTCATATTTTCCATTTCTATTATTTCTATTAAAAAATATTTTTTTTTAACATTGTTCTATTAAAACATACATATGAGAACAACAACAACGACTCGTTAAAAAACAACGACTCGTCAACTCGTTAACTTGTTATTTTTTAATAGAAATATTTCTATTAAAAAAAAATATGATATTTAAATAAATTTTTTATAATTTTCAATCAATTCTAAACACAAATGACCACATATAGGTGGATCACTATAGTATTGAAATTGGGAAACAGTACAAAAAAGATTATCTTTACCCAAATATTTTAAAAGTTCTTTTGGTGGCTCACCAACTATATGACCAAATAAGTCAAAATATATTTTAAATGTATTGTTTATTTTTTTCCATGCAACCCAATGAGAACCATTTTGAGTGGAATCATTTAAATTAAATACTCCACATTCATTTTCCCATGGTCTAACCTAACCTAACTATTCAATTTTTTTTTCAATATTTTTTTTTTTTTTTTGTTTAACCCAGAACCTTGTGATCTAATTTATTCCATCTCTTTATTATGTCGAATTGTTTCTTGTTCCAATTTTTTTTTGTGTTTAGCATCAGTTACTGCAGAATAAACGGCACTTGCATCCTGCAGCCAAAGCACTTGCAGCTTCAAACACAGCAATAGCTATTGGTAAAAATCCACCTTTTTTAATTTGTAGATGTTTATGTTCTAATCTTGATCTGGTATTATTTTTTTTAACGTTTTTTAATTTTCTTATTTGTTCTGGCTCAAGAATAAATTTATGTTTTCCACTATCAATTTGATTATTTTCAATAAGAATTGATACATCTTTATTACTATTATGAGCTTTTAATATTTTATTCAATTGTTTTAGATTCTGAGTGAAACGATGAATGTATTGATTTCACAATGATGTGTATTTTTTTTTTTTTTTTTTATTTTTTTTTTTTTGTGTCTGTCATCACGTTTTAGGACAGTAATAGTGCTTGGATTTTCTTCAACAGTAGCTTTTCTGATAGGAAAGTGAATCTAGTTGGTACTTTGGGGGTTAGGTTAGGTTAGGTTAGGTTAGGTTAGGTTCTCCCCCGACGGGACCCACCTTGACGTGGTGGGGAGCTTACGGGCCATTTCTGGCCCTACTAAGCGGTCCCATACCCGGCTGTGATCTCAACCGGTTGGAGTCGGAGCACAGGGAGCCGGTCCTTACCTTCACTGGTAGGAATCGGCAGGTCTGGTCCACCTGCCAGCACCAGCAAACGGTACC
>WHPZ01569649.1:0-43746 GCA_016617965.1 Macrosiphum rosae | reverse complement strand
AAAAAAGTAAAAAACTTAAAAAATTAAAAGGATAAAAAATATTTAAAAATATAATTTTTTAATAAAAATATTGTTTTTTAACAACTTGAAACTATGTAAAAAAATATTTTCTTAAACATTAATACTTTTTGAAATAATGAGTGTTCAACGATAAAAGAATCACCCTGTATACAACAAATGGCACTGTAATGTCTCGTTAAGATAAAACATTTTCAAATGGTTGGCATTAAAATAACCACAAATATATTACAATCAGAACTAATTCACCTTAATCTGTACAAACCTTGGTTTTGAAGAACACCAGACTGGTCTAATCCAAATGTTCCTAAGTTAAGTGCGGCTGAAGCTGTTATATCTAATAAAATACAAATTTCATAGTTAATCTCACATAGACATAAGAAATCAAATTTTTAAATGTTTGTATTATTTACTTACTTAACCCTAAAAATGGATTAGGACCAGTAGTATCCAGACGAGATGTAGAGAAATTAGATGAACTTGGATTTTGATTCAATTGAAAAATATTTGTATTATCATTTAAAATTTCTCTTCGAAAAGACATATGTCTTGCTTTTAACACTTGAACTTTATTGTGTATACCGTGCAAATGACCAGCTAATGCAATTACATTCTTGTAATACATTTCCCCGATTCTTCTCAACTCTAATATAAAATTTAATTTAGAAATCAAATGATACTTATTTAAAGAAATTTGAGCATACCATCCACTGTGACATTGTTATTATAAGGCAATGTTGCTAAATATTGTTGAGTATTTTCAATTTCATTTTTTAATATGTTTCCTTTCTCTTGTAATGATTTGATAAGCTCAGCAAAGTATTTGATATTAGATTCCATATCTGTTTGAACCATTGCTGGATGGTCATGATTACGTTGAGCAATTTCAAAATCTTGTAAACACTATTGTACAAATAATTACTTAAAATAAAAATCACCTTTTATTTTAAATTAATATAACCTAAATCATTTGTATACCTTATTAGTTTCATATTTTAACTTTTCAACAGATGTTTTTTGTTTATCTAAATTATGTTCTATAAACTGTAAATTTTTTTGACACAATGTTATATCTCCTGCGACTTCATTTGAACCTTTAGATGACATGCGTGCCAATTCAGTGCTCATTGTTTTTTGTTGCTTAAGAAAATCTCTGTAAAGATAATTAAAATACTTCATTAGGCATATCTTAACACTGTATTGTATATTTTATTGTGTTGGTGATACACGACACATCTCATTGAACATTGATATACACTTTTGAACGCATTAATATCAAAGCCAAAGCTCAATAATTTAACTAATTTATCGCTACGGCAAATACAACTATATAAATTAAAACACACTTCCACATACAATATGCAAAACATATCTTTAGTTAGTTGTTGTGTAACTAAATATAGATACATACTACATTGTCATTAACAGATATTATTTAGATATCAACATAATGATTATTATTAAATAATTATACCATTAATGTTTTAAAACAAAATACTTGCTTTAAATTATTGACTAATTGTAAAACTTCATTAGGCACAGGCATTTCAAGAGCAGGTACGGCTTTATTTTGAGCTAAATATTTCATCAACAAAAACATAGATTAATTTAATATAAAAATATACCTTAAATTTAAAATTAAAATTAACAATGTACCTTGGTTTATATTTGAAGTTGTATCTAGACCACCAAGACCACGAGAAACTAAAAATGATTATTAATTAATATACATATTTTTAATTAAAAATTAGTGACATATTTTTGGAGAAATTGATTTTTCATTTATAACAGACTAATCAAAAGTCAGTGATACATTTTTAAAGTTTTTTTCTTATCACTTCAGTTATTTGTAGGGTGGGCATTTGCACCCATCTGATTTAAAGACTCAATTGTTTGTGAAAACATATAACAATATTGTGCAGATACTAGAAAATTATTGTCATAAAAGTAATTAGTATTTATAGTTTTTAGTTTGAAATATGGACGCTTTGGTTTTCTGATACAATATAAATTCTAAAAACAAAACAATTACTATTAAATTTAGCCATAATTTCTAAAAAAAAACCTCTATTAAATAACAATGAGTATTTAAAATTTAAAAATTTTCAATATTTCTATTACAATTTAGAAATCGTGTTTCATGACCACTCGAGAAAAACCTAAAATGATGCCACTGAGGACTTTTTGCCCCCCCCCCGCATCTTTTTTGATATAAAATGAGTCTAGTTTTGTCTCAAACTCAATTAAAAGTTTTGCAAAATGTGAATAGTATCGAGATAAATATATAATTGGAAATTAGCTTGTTAGCTGTTTTATTGGTAGTTTTAGATAACAGGATTGTGATGTTGTCAAAAACAAGGTAGTCTCGTATAACAGGAAAGAACCTTTTTTTAAATTAAATTGTTGGTTGGTTAAAACATTTTCCCTCTCCTATTAAATACTGAAGTGACACCACTGCATTATTTCTTTGAAACATTGTAACTATACTATGTAGACATAAAAGTTTACATATTTTTGATGTGTATTTAGTATATTAATTAAGTTATAACTAACCAGGAGCAGCAGAAGTAGTTACATTAGCAGTTGTTCCTAATGTCAATTGTGTACCAGTAAGAGTTGCTGTAGGTTTGGCATTCAATGCTGAAGTTCCAAGTGAAAACGGAGAAGCAGTTGTAGCAGCTGTAGTTGCAGTCGAGCCAAAAGAAAGATTCAATGGAACATTCGAGGCTGCATTGTTACCAAGGGAAAATCCTAAATAATTATAATTAAAATTAGAATAATTTTCTTTTTCCTTTACAATGATCAGTTCATTAAATTACCTGGTTTAGCTGTAGTTGTTGCTAATGTAGGATTAGCTCCAAATGATAATGAAGTTGTAGGAGCACCTACATTACCAAATGAAGAAAATTGTGTATTTGTAGCTTGCTTATTATTAGCGGCCCCTAAGTTACCAAAAGTAGTTGTGGTCGATGATGTTGATGATGATGGCCAACTCCCTAGCGATGTTCCAAATCCAAATTGAGGGCTGTTGAAAATTTGAAAATTGGTTGGATTAATTAATTATTATAAAATAATAATTTAAAAATAGGAATTACACAAAACATTGCGAAGTAAAAACGGTATACGTAGGTATTACATAATCTGCAATTTTTAATAAGAATAATAAATCCCTTATCAACAATGTACAAGATTAGTGTTATTAAATTATTTATAAACATAATTTTTTGATTTAAAAGTACCTGAAACGGCTAAAACATATTATTATGGTAAATATTTGAAGACGGTGTTTTAGCGTTTGTGCACGAATCTAAAAATAGTATGTATAAATAAATAAAATAAACATGCTTACGCTGCTGCATTTCCTGCGTTATTCGCCGGAGTAAAACCACCTAAATTAAACATGGACATGGCGTTTTTGAAATTAAAAGTAGTTTTAAGTTGAAATAAATATTTTCAATTTTGATAACAAGCCACTTCGAACGAAACGTCTTGATCGCGGGAGTGCGGGACTGTAAACTGTTAATAAAACACAAAGTAGTAAATAGTAATATGCTGACAAATAGATCCCGCGTCATCGAGATCCCGGTAACCATTCTGATAAGAATTGATACCAGGTCCGAGTCATTCAGATCCCGAGACAAAATGATCCCGCGTCATTTAGATCCACGGACATTTATAGATCCCTGCTTGTTTGACACATCTAGATACATTTATAACTGGCGGCATTTTTAAAATTCAAGTTGGTAGAGAATTAATAATGCCTTTACAGTTTACTCTCCAACTTCATTAAAAAATAACTTATAACATGGTCAGTGTCAATAATATAGTTTTTTCGTTTGTATACTTACCACCTAGGTACCCACATCACCCTTAAATTCGCTGACTATTTAATCAAATCTGATGGGCGGCGGCATAGGTATAAAAAAATCAATGACCATATGACTCTTTTCTTTTTTTTTGTTATTTATATTTTATACATATTAAAACCTACTATAGGGACCTAGCTTAATTACACTTTTGAAAGAATACAAACTTTTTTTGTTAGGTTCTTATTTAGCAGGTCACAATATGATGATCACTTTTAATTTTCATTGTAATGATGTGGTCCAAGTGTCACAGTCACTAGATAAGTCCTAGTCCGGCTAGTCCCTACGGTCTAGACTCCACAATGCACAAATTTAACTAGGTATATCGTAAATCGTAATTATCAATCTAAATTTATAAAAAAATTAGGCGTTTTGAGGTTTTTCGACTATTTAGTATTTAGGTATAAAAGAATGTCACCGTGTTCTATTATGTCCATGCTATAATCGGAGTAATAACTTTTCGTGGCTAGGTATGGTGTTTTTTCGTATTGTTCTATGGTAGTAGTTAAAATAAATTATTCTTTTGTGAAGTTTAAGTAAAAATAAATAAATAAAGAAAAAGTTCCAATCTTGGAACAAATGTTTTGTGGAACAATTAATGCGAGTCCGTACCAAACAATCGTGTTATCACTTGTCAGCTTAACAGCAATGCACTACAAAAGATAAGAATCTAAAATAACTAGTATTGTTCTATGCACTAGCCAGTAGCCACCACGGTCACGACTCACGATTTAAGGCTTAAGAGTTAAGATAGTCGCTATTATTGTTTACCTATGTTAAATGTAATTTTGATATTTTGATTTAATAATTATTGTAATAGTTATAGATATTAATAATAATAATTAATATTACACTACAATTATTTATTATCTTTTATTCCTTTGGATAAAACGTAATTTTTATTATTTAATTTAATACATTTAAATTTTAGTTACCTATAGTAAAAACTAAATTAAGTTACCAAATAATTAATTTAGTATTTAGGTATTTGTTGTATAAATTAAGTTGCATCAATACAAACAATGAGGTATGCTCAGTTGGTGATGGGACCAGCTGGGAGCGGAAAGGTAAATTTTTTTTATAATTTATCGTGCCAATCTAATGTATTATTTTATTAATTTAGAAAAATGTTTATTATCCTCATCTAATAGTATTTGGACTTGAATTTTTGGATTTTTTTGTTTATATAGCCATAAGTGCAGCTTCTTTGTGTATTTTTAGTTATTACAGTATAGTTTGTAAACATACCAAGTACTATGATTTTAAAATTGTTTAGGAATTAAATCTCTTCAACAAACCACCCTTTGTCCTATTATCTCTTTACAAAATTGGAAATAATCAAAATTTTTTATTGTTATAAAAACAAACGTTTAGTTTTTATACACATTTTCTGTCATAAATAATCCTGTGTCCTAATATTGTGGTCTTATTAAATCACTACTGGAATGATGTATTGTAATTATTAATTGTATGTTTATGCAGTCCACATATTGTTCAGCTGTAGCAGAACATATTGAAAATGAAAAAAATTCAGTGATGGTAGTTAATTTGGATCCAGCAGCTGAACGTTTCAAGTACTCTCCAACTGTTGATATACGTGAATTGATTCACGTTGATGATGCTATGGATGATGATATATTGCATTTTGGACCCAATGGAGGATTGGTATTTTGTATGGAGTAAGTAAGCTATTAGGTACAGGTTAAGTATTTTATCTTGACAAAATGTTATTTGACTTACAGATATTTAATAGAAAATCAAGATTGGCTTAGGGACCAGTTGGGTGAAGACGATGATGACTATATTCTATTTGATTTGCCTGGACAAATAGAACTATATACTCATATGAAAACTGTTAAACAACTGGCAGAATTACTTCAAAACTGGGGATTCAACGTGTGTTCAGTTATGTTGATCGATTCTCAGTTTATGGTAGATGGACCAAAGTTCATTTCTGGTAATATATATATATAACTTTATTAATAGGGTTTAGATTTTAAAGTGATATTAATAATAACAAAAGCTCTGTAAATGTAAAAAAGCAACTAATGACATTTCAAATATAAAATAAAGCAGTTTTTACCTGTTTTGTCTTTTTGTTAATTTAAAAAAATTGGTTTAATTATTTTCAGTTTTTTAATAAAACATTAAAAATCTACAATATTATACTTAGATTGATTTATAATCCGATAAACATTAATGGTTATCAGCTAAACTTGTTAGAATGTTACGAAACGTTTTTTAAATACTACTTCGGTAGTATACCCACCCATTATAAGTATGGCCCAAGGGGAGGAGGGGGTTATCATTAGATTGGTCAAGCTCAATTTATCTAAATAATATTCCTATAACTTGTATAGTGTAAGAGCTGATAAATATAAGGTTATATTTTTTAAAACATTGTCATGTTTATCTCTTCCGACCAGTGGTGACGAACTAAAATTGAATTAGAGTTGCTACACAGTTGAGTGCCCACGGACCCTCACCTACCAAATAAAATGGTGGGCCGACGCCTCTCTTGGGTTATAGGTTCGGGGCCATTGCTTTCGACATATTTCTGTCATGCAGGGATGGAAAACGTTTTTAATTTTTTCGTTTTCGTTTTTGTTTATCGATTTAAAAATATCGTTTTTAAAAACGTTTTCCTACTGTTTCCTAATAACGTTTTTGATAATATTATTTATATTTTTTATAAAATAGTAACGTGCAATATAGAAATACACTTAAAAGTTAAAATTAAAATTAGTTATTCTTAATATTTAAATTTTAAATCAAAATTATAATTTATATAAAAATTAAAATGTTTTTAAATTTTAAATCAAAATTATAATTTATATAAAAATTAAAACGTTTTTAAATTTTAAAAATGCATTATTGGTAATGATTAAAAAGTAAAAATTTAAGTGAAATTTTTATCTACATTTTTTGTTTTGTGGTATAAATATAATAATGTATAATACTATAATTTATTTTCGTTTTTGATTTCGTTATTAAATTTTTTCGGTTTTTGGGATATTTTGTTATCTTTTTCAGTTTTTTTTTTATTAATTGTTTTTGTTTTTTTTTTTTTTTTTTCCATTTAATAACTTTTTTTAAAAACGTATTCCATCCCTACTGTCATGTATGCATAATAAATAATAATATGGCATATTGGCATACACTCTAGAATACATTTCATTAAGCTTATCATTAATGAAAAATCATTTTAATCTTGCCCTGTGTGAGATTTCATCTTGTGGTTAAGAATTGCGTGAATTAGCATTTAACATTTGTATAAGATTATTATGATTATTTTTAAACTTGTTTTGTAAAATTAAATCATAGGAACAATGGCTGCTTTATCAGTTATGATAAACTTAGAACTTCCACATGTTAATGTTCTTTCAAAAATGGATTTACTTAGTAAAACAGCTAGAAAACATTTGGACAAGTAATTATTTGTTTTTATTTATTTTTATGTTTTTTTTTTTTTAATTTAAAATTGTTCAATTTAGTTATTTAGAGCCAGATACTCGTGCATTGCTGTCTGATGTAAAAAGCCATACAACCTGGGGAAAGAAATATCGGTATTTATCCAAATGTATTGGTAAAATGATCGAAGACTACAGTCTTGTTCAATTTGTACCATTAAACATAAAAGATGAGGAAAGTATTTCTGGCTTACTATATACTATTAACACAATGATTCAGTATGGCGAAGATCAAGATGTTCGTATGACTGATTTTGATCAACAAGATTCAGATGATAATGCAGGAGGAGTTGAAGAATTTGATTAAAGTAAAAGTAGGTTACACATTTTTAGTGATACAATTTATGTATGATTAAATTTGGATAATGTGTTGAATGTGTAACTGTTAACATTATTATTAATTGTGAAGACTGTGTTATTATTATTAAAGTTATACATTGATTAAATTGAGAAAATGAAAAAAAAAAATATGTGTAACCGTAAAATTTAATCTGTGCGCTTTATTTTACTTAATCACTATATTAATAAAATACCATAATGTTAAACTAGTTTTGTAATTTAGAACTGTTCTCTACTCCATAATATCATTTATTTACTTCTTGTCATCATTTGATACTTTATGTATATCCCCAAACTGTACATCCTATAAAATAAAGTAATTTTGTTACCTGTTTGTGTTTACATAAAACAAATTATAGCATCAAACTATCAAAGATTATATATTTTTAGAAACATTTTACTTTAAATAGTTTATTTTCACTATTGTAATGCTATTTACACGACACTAGCTAACATTAAATTGTTATACTTAATTTATCATGATAATTATTATTATTTATTACCTACTACTCATATAGTCATGAATTTTTTTTATACTTATTGTTCTATAGGTATAGATAGTTACCTTATTTCCACTGTAGTTGGTTTTTCTACTTCGTAATGCAGCAGTAATATTGCCACAAACTATTGATTCAATGGTCAATTTAGGTTTAACTTGTTCAATTTCTTTTTATTAAAATTACTAATATTAATATCTTTTTTTTCAGGTTAAATAAAATATATATAAAATATCTTACCTAAGGATTGATTTCCATTAAAATGATTTAGGTTTGGTAATATGTTGCGGACATTTTTCTCGAAATTTTCAACTTTAGCCACTGGACATCCCGACAAAGATAAACATCGTAATTGTTCGCAAAAGTTTAAAAAGTGTAACCTTGTCAAATCCATGATTTTATTTCTATAAAATTTGCTTTAGTCAAAATTGTAAACAAATTTAATATGATACCTATTTGATAAAATATACCTACCTAGATAAGTCTAGAGTGGTGAGTTTAACCAGTGTAGAGCATAGCATTAAGTCACTAATATCATTGTCAGAGGCAAATAACTCTTCCACGTTTGGTATGTTCCAAACTCCATCCAATGACTTAAGGTTGCATGAGGCTACTTTTAGAACTTTCAAATTATCAAGTTTAAAAGCAAAATCTCTGTATAAAAACATTGTGTTTCAATTGCATTTTCTTTAGCTTAACTTATTACTATAGAAATAACCTGAATGACGGAAGAAAACTGTCTGTTAAATCAAGCTCCACTAGATTTGGTACATATGTACCCAGCATACACAAACGATTTACAGACATAGGAGCTTGTAATTTAAGTGAAGTGACTTGATCCAAATTTCTGTTTTTGACTGTATCCTCCTTAAAATCCAACATTTGGTAATGTAAGTTTTTGTATTTTACTTGTGCAGGGTAATATTGTAGATTATATAAATACATAACTAAGCATAAAAATTGGTTAAAATATAAAATTGTATTTTAAATGTTGAGGGAATGTGAAGAATGATTTCTTTTTAATGGACCAAGTTACTAAAATAAATATTTAAAAAAAATTTAACTAAAATAAGCATACGTATAATTCATATATGTACAAATATTTTTTAAACGTACGTACTATGTAATACCTATATATTTAGTTTTCATTCTACTACCATATTTTATCACTGCATTTTTGAAACAATATAATTATTAATAGTTGTTATTAAATAATTTATAATAACCTACCAATAGTGTTGTTATACCCATATTTCTGTTGTTGTTTACCTCGTCCAAGTATGATTCCATATTTTTAATAAAGTCTGTTACTATTTACATTACCTACATTACATACTATAGTAATTCAACTACAATAATTTTATTATAGGTCTCAAATATTGTTTCTTCTCTTATACTTATGCTCGTGTCTCGGCCAGTTTCCACGGTTACCGTTGTTGAATCATTATAATATTCACAAACAACTACCCCGATGAATAGTTAATAATTTATTATATTTTACTATTTTTATTTATAATAGTAGGTGATGGTACAAACACGCATATCTAAATTCAAGTAATTATAGTGATTTGTAGAAGTATTTATAGAATTATTTTGTACAACTATAATATTTTACTTTATATTTAATTACCTACAAATATCAAAAGTATTATGATTTTTAAAATCGTTGTTCGTTAAATGATTGTAGTAATTATGTGTTGCCATCTTGATCCTAATATTTTATTGATTAATTATATTTATCTTTAATTAAAATAGTTATCATTCAATACTTTTTTTTTTTAATGTGAAGTTACTACCTAGTAGGTTAGTAATTAGTACCTAACCTAGTACCTATAGTAGTCTAGTGTCTATATCTTTACATTTAATGAACACACGCATCTCTGTATTTTTGTATTTTTATCGTTGTTAAATATAAAAGTACTATTTAAAGTAGGCAAGGCAAACGTTTAGAGAAATGTTCACTAAGTTAATTCATATTTGATTGCAATTTTCATTTTTCCACCCTCGTATTTTACAATTATACGTTACTACAATTTACAACATTGTCTACAACCTCGGATTAAGACATAATGGACTGGGGATTTTAAATTCACCCCTCCCGGCCCTCCCTCTCCAGGACTAAGATTTGTCCGCCGTTGTTACAATAATCGTCATGGAATAGTCTATATCCAGATACAGAATCACTCGCCGTTCATCCTCTCCAGTCTCCGGTAAAATATCGTGAAAGTCATCACTCATCGTAGAAAAGAATGACATTCTTGGTATAATGGTAGGTATATCTATTACCCTTTGGTGAATATCATCGCAGTCGCTTCATAACAAATCGAGGGACGGTACACGTGTCAAACGTTAGTGTTTAACTGTGAATTAGATTAGTGTTATACATGAAGAATGACTAGACCTATATAGCTATTTTCAGCTGCATCAGGGGCGGATCTAGGGGGGGGGTTCAGGAGGTCAGCTGAACCACAGTTAATATTTGCTGATAAAATTGGCCTCTTTCAGATAACCATTTGGACACTTGGACCCTCGAATAAACACACATGTGCAGTATAAATTAATTTTTTTTTATACCTATAGTATACAAGTATGGATTTCTAATCTGGTTTTAATAAGGGGCCCCTTGAAATGTCCTGACCCACAGTTTCCCAACTCTGGATCCGCCCCTGAGCTACATACGATATTGTTTAGAGGAGGTCCATATACAGTCGAAGGCCTACCGTCGGTTCGCACGTCTACACTAGATAGGGCAGCCCAGTGGCGGATATCAGAGGGGGGGTAATTGGTGGACCGCCCCCCCCCCCCGGAACTAGGGTATATCCGCCACTGGGGCAGCCCGACCCCAGGGTACACCGCAGTTTATAAGTATATATTCAGTTTGAAAACATATTATCTTGATCAGAATATTTGACTGGATATAAAATATATATTTAGGTGCCTATGCAGCCCCAATATTGGTCATCGGCAAACAATGATTAGAAACCATATTTTATATTTGATATTTATTACGGATAAAAATCGCTCATTGCCTATGTCGTACATTCCTGAATAATAAATACCAAGATTCTGAATAATCAAAGAAAATGCATCGGATTTAACAATAATTTATGGTACCCAGTCGTCGTCGTGTATATAAACGCACACAATACTAAATTATTCTGTGACACCCTGTTCTTACCTACGTTTACTTACACACGTATTCTTATGCGCACACGTCCGCACGGTAATCGTTAATATTTAACACGTGCGTTTCATTATTTTAAAACCTATATGTAATATTCTGCCCGATTGTTACGGTTAAGTAAACATCGTTTCGGTGTAATCATATTTTATTCAACGTACAGGAGACAGTTTTGACAGCACAACTCGAAACAAATCACGGGGTTAGCGTCGGACACACATGGAGACAAACAGCAGTCGCCCATCAATCGCCGAAGCTCCTATATATATAAGAACTTCATAATTTTATAATTCACAAATTCTATGGCGCTGACCAATACATTGTTGTTGGCCCTTTGCGCCAATTGGCCACCGCCGAACATCACAGAAACCACTTTGCCACCGCCGTGGAAATGGAGTGAGTTTAAAGTTGCCCATTTCGCATACCTACATAATATTATGATTGTGGCATTTTTCAGTTGAAACAATATTGTTTCTCAAATACCTACTTGATTTCTTCACTTATGGTAGAACGAAAATTGAATTCAGTAAAAAAATGTCTATAGATTGCACAGAACACTTGCCATTTTTATTTTGTAGAAATAAGAATACAATTTTTTAAAGTGTTCGACAGACATTTTTCCGCTGAATTCAAATATTTTCAGAATTGAAATCGAGCAATTTAAACAACTCTAATTTTATTAAAACTTTCAAAATACCTATATAAAACGTAAGTTGTTAACGAGTAAGAATATAATACTTAACTTGTATATTCTCCACGAATGAAGAAATGCATTATAATAGTTGTAAGAACTATATAATAAGCAGTGAGCAGTATACGTTATTTATTTACTTAAATTTAGTTTCTGAGCACAAGGCGAAATTCATCAATAGTTCCGAATATCAGTGTGATCTGAAAAACAACTTTCAGATTCAATACGAAATACTGAGGGGTAAACGGTTGAAAATTGCCACATTTCCGGTAAGTGCGCATATAACAGTTAAAAATAATTCTAAATTGTATTACTGAGCATAAAAATTGAAGTGCCTACCTAGTTTTAACTAAAAAATAATTTTTGAAAAGCTTATAAATTCATAATATGTCTTTCTGTTTCACAGAATTCAAAACCTTTGAGTTGGGTTACAAGAGAAATCAACGGTACGCTTATCGGCCACGGGATTGCATTTGAAATTGTGGAAACGCTTCGTCAACGATACGGATTCTCATACGACGTGGTGGTACCAACAAGAGAAACTTTGTTGAATGAAAATGGCAGCATCATTTACATGCTAGTTAATGGGGTGAGACAAAAAAAAAAAAATCATATGAAACAAATTAATTCCATTTTAGATTCTGAGCGGACCGATTTTGACTGGATATGGTTATGCGTTAGCATTTTCTTTACACCATAACATTTTCCAAATATTTTGAGCTGTTTACGGGCATTTTCAGTTTCCATTTTTTTTTTTAGTTTTTTTTTTCTATAAATATCAATAAAATTGTATTTGTTGGTTAAACAAGCTTGAAAATTCAGTAGAAGGTTTCTAGTATATTGTTTCAAAGGCAGATGAAAAAAAATTAAAAATCCAGTCGCAATTTTTTTTCATTAGCATTCAAAGTTCAAATATTGACAAAATACGGAGAAAAACACGAAAATTAGCAAATCATTTTAAGTTAGAAGTTCCTAAAAAAATTTCTTTTTAAATCTAAGATTTTAAAATTTACTACAAGATTCTTCGTAAGTTTGTCTACCTTTATCAACATAAAAAAAAAAATGCCTACAAGAAAGTCAAATTAAATTTTTATGAAGTTTGAAGTTCATATTTTTACAATATTGGATATTTACCCGATTTTGTTATTTTGTTGTTATTCAAAAATGTTAGAAAATTTATAAAGTTCGAGTTACCTAAAGGTTTTCAGTTTTCACTTTATCAAGGTTCAAGTTATCGTTACTCTTACTGTATTAATTATGATGATTGACGGAACACAACAAAAATATTATAATTATTATACATTTTTGATACTGAAAACAATGTCAATTAACTCGAGTTATATAATAATTAAATATAAGGTGATGTATGCAATAATTTTGTATCTTAAAACTTAGTCAAGCATAATATTACAAGTCATGTAAGTAAAAATGAATACATATTTGAGGTTGATTTGTTGAAGATGAATAAATTATTCCGAAAAAAACTAAATTGTCAATAATAGACAATATGTCAATATGGTAGGTAATATGAACATACTGATTTTCATTTTACTAGAACTTATCTAGGAAGGTAGTATAGTAGGTAACATGACGTATTTATTTTTAAATTAACATGGATTTGATGTAGTTCTTACATAAATTGAATAAATAGAAATTGATAAATATTTCAAAATGTTTAATAATATGTTGATTTACAATAAAACTGACTGTTACAGCCATTAGGACAATAGAAACGGAATACAATAATGTATATTGGTAATACATATTTTAAATCTTTCCCATAATATTATGTCTACTCAATATGTTACGTCGATTAATAACTTCATTATAAATTAAAACTTCTTCATTATTTTAATTGCTTTATACACAAAAAATTAATAATTTGCCAACAGTCACTTGTCTAAAAACATTAAAATCAATATATCTAAAGAAAAGCGTAGTAGGTATATTTAAATGTAATATCTATGTAGGTATACCTATAATAACTATCAACATGCAATGGACATAATTTATTAGAGTGTAAAATAATATGTAAACAACTATTTAATATAAAAGCAGAGGGAAAACAAGTTTTTGTTGACATGATTTGTTTCAAAAAAAATAAAACACTTAATCGTGTATTTTGAAAATATACGTAGTATACAAATATATTAAATATTAGTAGTAAATAATATACGTAGTAGGTCATAGATATATCTTCGTAGAATGTAGATACTCGTTTATATAATGTTTTTTTTTTTATTTAAACGTTATATTATATTAAACGTATTAAATATTATACGTACTATTTATATATCGTTTAAGGAAGTAGATATGGCAGCCGCTTTTATACCCGTTTTGCCGGGACTGGACGACACCGTCAAGTGGGGCATTGATTTGACTCAGTTTCAATACGTCGTGCTTATGAAAAGACCTAAAGAAAGTGCTACTGGATCTGGTCTATTAGCACCTTTTGAAATCGAGGTAGTATTATCATAAAAGTCCCTAGTTGAATTATCGACGAAAATGATTAATGAATATTATAACGATGCTACAGAAATTATAATAATTTGTATTATATTATAACGGTCAATTAATAACTTGATATATATATTTTTTTAAAGTGTTAAATGTACCTATAGATCTACCTGCTTTTTGTTTATTTTAATAAAGTATAAATATATAATTTATTGATCCATTAATATTATGATTCAAAAATTGACGTATTGGTCTTTTATAGGTGTGGTTATTAATTTTGATGTCACTGATAGCAGTGGGTCCAATTATTTACGGCATTATGATGTTAAGACATAAGCTCTGTGGTCACGATTCAGGGATAATATATTCAATACCCACGTGTGTTTGGTTCGTATATGGCGCATTAATGAAACAAGGATCATCTTTGAACCCAGATACTGGTACGTATACCTAAAGTTCATTAAGCGGGGATGCCTAATTATTTTTATTTATTTTATTTTATAAATTAACGCAAATTGGCTTTTACAAAGATAGAAACATAATACAATTATATTACGAAATACCTAAAAAATAGGCTTTAAAGTAAACATATAAGAACTATATAGCAGTGATAACAATTATATTATAAATACTAAATAGCCTAGGCCCTAGGTACGAATTTTTTATAAAGTTTACGAATCGTAACGCGAATTAAGATTGTTATAATTATTAACTATCTTAATTTTACTACCAAATACTATTAATTTGGATATCAAACTATTGTAATAATGTGCACTAACTATTTACTATATAATATAGTTGTTTAAATAATATTTAGCCCTGTAGGTAATTTACCTATATATACAAATATGATATAGTATTGTTACCACGGCTGTAAGTATAAAATAAATGTAGTAATTATTATCTACTTATATAATATACGGGGGTTAAGTTTGTATTTATTATTCAAGTAGTTACAGGATGTACATCCATAAAATTATTTGATACAACTGTATAATATTTTATTTTATATTTAACTAGCTAATCCCGCGCACTTTGTTTCACGTACAAAATTACAACCCTTAAAAAAATTGTGATTGTTTTTTTCATCATTTTCTTATTATATTTTATGTAAACATTTATATTAATGGTTCTATTAAGTATTATGTATCGACGTATCGTAGGTAAGTATCGTTTAGTTTTAAAAACATATACTTCATTACTCATGATTGTCTTCTTTACCTACTTATTATTTTGTCGTATAAACACAGCACAATTTAAATTCTGAAAAAGTGCTAATTGTGTAATAACAATGAAGAATTTGGATGTAAATTAAATCAATAATAATGGGTACTAACTACTAATTTAAAGATTATAATTTATAAGCACGAGAACCTACCCATCCCCCTCCCACTATATGCGACAATGCAAGTCAGTTAATATTTTTGAGTAGGTATAATATGAATTATTTAAGTTTATATAGAACGTTCAAAATAGTATACAGGTGGCACGCAGTATTCTTATAGCCATTTTGTGTCACTTTAAGCCGTATAGTTTCTATACATATATTATATAAGAACTTACCCAGGTGTATGAATAAATAATAGATTTGTAAATCATTATACATTTGTATCTGATATTCTGATGTTTGGTTATAAAATTAAATACTTTTAAGATTTTGTACTAAACGTTTGTATAGATTCTGCAAGACTCATATTCGCCACATGGTGGATATTCATAATGATATTGACTTCATTCTATACAGCCAATTTGACTGCGTTTTTAACACTCTCCAAATTTACTTTACCCATAAAACGAATAGATGATATTGCGAGTAATGAGTACCGATGGATTTCTTCAGAGGGTAGCGCCGTCGAGTACATCGTCAAGGTGGATAACGATCTGAAGCCACTCAAACAATCAATATTTGAGGGAAATGGTCAATTTATGGTTATAAATATCGACGAAATTGATACGATTTTAAAACATATTTCGTCAGGTAAGAAAATAAAATAAAATATATGTATTATATTTTTTTGATGGATATAATTAATTTCTCTTTAGTTGCTTCGATTCTATACATTGTATACTGTAACTGTATATCTGTATAATATACAATTACTCAATAAGCATAACTTTGGGCCCTATCCATTTCTCTTCAAAAATCAGATATACCGTATTCCTCCACATTGTCACACTCTTATTAATTTAAATCGGTACCTATCATCTTCTAAATATTCTTCTATATATATTAGTAATTAGTATGTATAGGTAAACATTAAATATGAAATAATATGAAGTGAATAAAAATAGAAAAAAATAGTAAAATAATAATTTTTAAAATAATTTAAAACAAACTTAAATACCTATAAAATAACTACAAAATAAAATATAATTTACATATTGACGGCAATATTTGTTCTTCACGTATATATATTATTAATATTAGGAATGTTATGTACAAGCATACAAATCAAATAATTTGTGTTATCATTTCACATAGTTTCATATACACAATACAAATAAAATAAATATTTTTTATGTTTAAAAAATGAATAAAATGCGATCTTAATAAATTTGAAGGAAAATGATTGATGGACATGATTCTAGTGAAACAAAATGTAAAGTACCTACCTGTATATTTTTGTGAAGGAAAATGAACAGTAAAGGAAAACGGTATCTAATTTTTGGAGAAAAATGTTCCACCCTAAAATTTTGAATAAACATTTTTTTCACATTATACAAAATTACAGGAACGTTGCTTCTACACGATAAGAATTGGTTAAATTTTTTAATGTTGCGCATCGAAAGGTCAATAACGGATGACAAGGAACGGTGTCGCTATGTGTTGACCACAGATCCATATTTGACAAGATCAATGTCATTTGTCTATCCTAAACACAGTATTTTACCACCACTTTTCAATCCAATGTAAGTGTTTATTCGCACAATATTATCTACTTACACAATATTATAATGTAAAATAGGTAATAGATATTATACACTCTATAATAAATGTTACTATACTAAGTTTTGGAAAATCTAAAATGTAATGATTATTTATGATTTACGTTTACAATTTAATAAATTTATTATATAGAATGTGCCTGGGTGCTCGACCAGACGTCCTATAAATTATAATATTCCTCTCAGTGGTAGTTTGAAGGGAGGGAATGGGCAACCCCGTCGCCTTCTCTTTGGAACCCGTTTAATTTATTCCTTTAAATATATTATGTAAATATTGAAAAATAATAATTTATGGCATCCATTAACAGTGTCTATAATACATAAGATTCAAAATATAACAATAATATGAAAATCAAGTATGCTTGAATAGTATTTGGCAAGAGAAAGCATAATACATACTATTATTTATTGAATTTGAATATTTTGTTTGTGCCAAGGTACTCTATTTGCCCCCGTCCCCTTGAATTTTTTTTAAACTGTTAATATTCCTTTTAGTCATACCTACGCATCCTATATATGAGCTACCTACCAATGTTGGTACACAATTAAAATATAATCAGCAATTATATAATATGTACTTACATAATATATTGTTATTTAAATTTGATTTAAATTTTTACTACAAAAGTTGCTTATCAATATTTTATACCCAATGATTAGTATTATCTATTTTACAAATTTTTTTTTTACTTGAAAGAAGTATTGAATATAATAAAAGGAGACTGGTATCTGGTATAGTTAATAGAATTAATGTAGGTAGGTATACAGAAATTGTTTGATTAATTATATTTTTTATACGTCGTAATGTTATACTATATAAAATAAATAATAAATATATATAACAATATATTTTATAACTTATTAGTTTTTATGGTCAATAAAATATATAATTAGTAAATGGTAAACTATAGTATTAGGAAAAGGTTATCTTATCGAAACTTGGGAATAATAAGACGATGGTTAAAATGTTTAATAGTAGAAAAATAGTTTATTTTATTTTAAATTAATTAAAACATTTTTAAGTATTTTGATCCTTGATGACGTATAATATTGTTAGTAGGTATTCTTTTAATCAAAGTATCAGGGTATGATTGATACACAAAAAATTGTCATAACAAAGTGCCCTGTATTTTTTATTTTGAGGAACGCTAATTATACATACCTATAATAATATAACTATTATAACATCATGTACATTAAATGAATGGTAATACGTAAATATTTTTAAATATCACATTACATTTTTCCGAATTCTGATTTCTATCTGTATGACAGCTGAGAATCTGTCATCGTGTTTGTAATACTGGCCTAACAAAACAAAATATTAGTTTTTCACAATATTTAATATGTTACAGACGATTTGGTCCTGCCCGTGAAATTTAACCCTAACCTGTTACGGGATAACAAACAAATTAATATTTGCCCTGCTTCAAATTTTCAATCCTTAGCTATAAAAATTGAATATTTTATACATTTTAAACGACAAAATGGTTTGTACATTTTCGTTATTTTGACGAATTTCGTCAAAATCTAAACTTCGAATGCTTATAAGAAAAATTCGTGTCTATTTATCTTTAATATTCTTACATTGCTATAAAATGAGGAACTTAAATTAAATTGCATTATTATTTTGTATTAATAAATTAATTATTTGCTTGATTTTTTCCAAAAACGTTTAGTAATAAAATCAGTTTTCACTTTTTAGTTAAAATATATTTTATACTAAATGTAGAACAAAAATTAATTTTTTTGTATTCGCGATTCTAGTTGGCCGGGCAGGACCAAATTGTCCGTAATATAAAATCATTACAATATATGTATAAGTAAGTAATAATTTATACAATTAGGTACCTATCAGGTAGACCCGATGGATTTTGTTAAATTATAGATTTTAATTTATTTTCGTTTACGATTGTAATCGATTCGTGCTAAAAAAAAAAATCGTAAAACGATTAGGTATACGATTTTGAAATAAATATTCAATTTTTTTTTTCAATTGAAATATTACCAACCTACAAAATACAAATCGGATACCATTAAAAATGGAAATGAAAATGTTGGTGTCATAAACGAGCAGAATGCTGTCATACATGGAGTCGGGCATCGTGAGGCATTTGCAGACCAAAGACTTGCCGGAGGCGGTCATCTGCCCGCTGAACCTGGGCAGCAAGGAGAGGCAGCTCCGCAACTCGGACCTGTATACCACGTACGCGGTCGTGGTGTGCGGGTTCTCGATGGCCGCGGCCGTGTTCACGCTCGAGCTGCTGTCCACGCGCACCGGTTGGTTCGTGGCCGCCGACCTCGCCCGCCGCTCGCACGATCCTCTGCGCGGCGGCGCGGTCCGGCGCGAGATCTCGGCGTTCGGCCGGCCGTCCAAGGCCATGTACCCGTTCAGCCACCGGGACAACGTCATGAACGCCGCCGCGTCCGCCACGCACTTTCCGTTTCGCGGATCGTCGTCTTCGACGTCGTCGTCGTCGTCGTCGCCGTTTCTGTTGTTGGACGGCAAATCGTCGTTGAGGCGATTTCGGTACTGATCCAGGCGGGCGGGCGGGCTGCAGCTGCACCTAGGTATACTACGACTACCCGACTTTGTCCGTGAGGAAATGACTAAATACAAAAAAACAGAGCTATTTTATTGGTGTCGTATCTCTGTTTTAGGTGTAGCCGTGTTGACATACCTCAGAATTACGACCGGTCTACCTCGCTTTGTGAACCAATTCCGCCGAAATGGGCAATCCACCCGCAGTGTTCGGCCGTGCACAGACATACAAACGTGCGTGTGAAAAAATTCATCGGGTGCAGCATTTAAAACATGATAATGTATCCGCGGTGACGGTGCAATCTCAGTTTTAAAACGTTTCATAAATGTAACTACATAATATTATGCTTTGTGTAGGTATAATGTTCAACAAAATATTATTTTATATCATTTTGCACGGGGCCCCGCAATTTGTAACGCCGGCCCTGTTCATAAGGCTTAAGTTTTTTGTTTAAAAAACATTGAAATGCACATGCACGATTAAAAGAAAATATAATTGTGTGTATAAAACGTAATAATATACTTTGAATACAGGTCACGAATAATATTTTTAAACCACAACAATTATAACTGAAATCGATATTATTCTTTGTTACACTCTACACCTTCTGTATAGCAAAGCAGTTACATACTTAACGACTTTTTTTGAACTGATTTATTTTAGATGTATGTTTTTGTTACTTATTTGAATAAATATAAATTATATAATATATAGAAAACTTTAAATTTAATCGGTATAATACAGATTTTGAAAAATTATAAAGAGAGTGGATTTTTAACACGACAACCTAATAAATACTGTGTGGTCTTGTCCCGTATTATATCTTATGTGCAATATATTTGAACACCCTATATTATATAACTTATAAGGTAGGGCTTAAGCCCGACTTTAGGCCTTAGGATAAAATTTCTGTTGAGGGTGGCATAGTCTTTACAAAAAATCAATGCAACTCATGTAATTATAATCTGTATATTTTATTTTCCAGCAAGTCTTACAACCAGTAACTCATTCTAATTATTGTGCACATCATTGTAGCTAAATCCACAAGCCTGGGAAAGTTATATTAGAATATTAAAAAAAAAAACTAACTAGTTATGTATTTATTTTACGTAAAAATATAGCATCTTAGTGAGATTAAAACATAAATGTATACGTTGTTACCTATAAAGAAAACGGTATTAAATTATAATTAATATGACCCAATTACAAAATATTTTTAATTTTTATGATATTCAATTAATTAACTGATTAATTAATTAATTAAATTCTAACTTTATAAATAGTTTGTGCCCAGCATTGGCTAAATCTATGTTTGTGGGGGGAGAGGTGTCTCCTAGGTTAGAGGAAGTCAAAGTGGCTGGTTTAAGGGAACAAATCCCGTCCACAAACATTACAAATGGTTCAATCAAACAAATACTCTGCTGGGTTAGAACGAAATTGTGTTGTACAATTAATTATGTCAGTGAATATTTTCCACGTGTTATTCAGTTATCGTCTAACAATTTATCAACATCATTCATTCATCATTATAGCAATATAATGAGCTCATATACTATACAGCACTTATAATTTCGTATACCTACGTAAATATACGTTATCGTAAAAATATTTAAGTCATTTTAAATAATTGATCGCTAATGAAAAGAAAAATACATTGACCGCAAATGGACCGATAGCTTATGTGCTATATATTTGTTCTAAACAGGTCATGGTTGACGATAACATTTGATAATAATGTCTGGTTTAATTTATAAAATATTTTACACATGGTTATACGTGTTTTACATTACAATAATATAAGTAAATAGTATAATAAGTTTTTTTTTTTTACACAGTTAATATATTTTTCCTACGGTTACCAACATTTATTTATACAAAGTATCATTGCATTTATGATTTATACATCGATGTAAATATTTAAATTTCACGAGAATCACATACAAGTTTACCCTAAAAGCAGAAAAACGTCATACCACTACGTTACCTACTTAAATTATTTTTAAATTTTTTTTTTTCTTTACATATAATTATATATGTATGACGTATGTATGATTGATTACCTGTCAAATTAAAATTATGTTCAAATTATTAAACATTTTTTTATTCATTATTCTATATATGAACAACGACTAGATGTTTATTTACAAGAGATTATGAAAAGTCTTAGGATGAAAATATACCCTCTGTGGCCTATAGGTATACTATAATAATTCCATTGGTTTCAAAACACACTGTAAAACACATTTAATAGTATAATATGCAAGTATAGAATACAATTTATTATTATAATAGGCGGTAGGTATTGATTTAAAAATCTATTATGATGATCAATAATAATATTATAATTGTCAAAAATAACTATGTATTTGCTATGATTGTACTTCGATGACAAGTTTTTTATACAGCAGCAGCAGCATACCAGCCATGTAAGCATTTAGGAACTGGTGACTGAGTGACAAAAACAGCTCGCCCTATCTCTGTCCAACTCTTCGCGTCCAAAACTATTACTCCAGCTTGGTTTTCACACTCCGATCCACCCCAAATGATTGACGATAAAACTACACCTTCGTCTTCATCCTGTGTACACGACAAACGGGTAGGTACATCGAAAACAGTTGATGACTTTTCTTATAAGCACATTGCATATTTATATTTTCATAGTGTCGCATTATCGGTCTGCAGTTTTCGCCCGCAAAACGACTATACAATTATTTAGGAAGAACTACCATATTACTAGCACTAGGTACTTTTTTTTTAAATGTTTCCTTTTGCCTGACACATGCGCAATGCGTAGAAAATGTTTGTTCAGTAGCCTAACCATACATTGTGTTGCTGGTTTTAAGTGAATTGACCAAATTGAAAGCGAAGAACAATATCTGCAGTGTTCAGTTGTTTGCTTTTAACGATATTTCAATTTTTATCCGAGTTATGAGTATATGTACAATTTAAAAATTCTCATCTCGTTTTAAAATTTAAATATCGTAAATAAGTCAACGCAAGAACAAAGACAATTTTATTAACTTTAAGTTTTATAATAGGTCAGTTAGTTCTAATAGTAATGTTAACTACACCGTGTTGGATAATATTCTGAACTCAAATTTGCTATGTTGCGCGTGTGTTAGAGTGAGTAAACAAATATTACTCTGACGACTGACATCCTCTAAAGGTTTCACTACTTAACAACAATCATTATTTAACATTTAAGGAATCTAGGAATCTGCAATAGTGATTATAGCAAATGGTCCCTTAAGCATGATTTATCATTTAAGTGGACACCATTTTAGTGTACCATTATATGAATACATTTTTTATATAATTCGGCATAGTTATTTATCAAATCATAATTTAGCAAAAAAAACATTGTTATATTAATTTATTGTCGTTTCTTGTACATAGATTATAGACTACCTTTATAGACAAATGATATTAGATTTTATGAAAATGATTTACACTTACTTCGGCGTCCGGTAAAGAAACAAAAATTGGTTCGCTAGGGTATACATTCTGTTCGCACCACGTTTTACAAGTTTTATTGTACGTATCCACTTTAATGAGCTGATTAAAATAAAATATAAGAAGAAATATTATATGATAAATATGTTTTTATGCATTAATATTATTAATATTATCTAAATTTATCAGTGACTTCCGGGCATTCGTAAATCTACCGCTCTCCCTTCTTACAACAATCCTAACCAAACTTGCAGCACAAAATGACAAATAATACCCCAGCCTAAAAAAACCTAAATAATTTGTTAATTTACGCCGAAGTGCCGTCGCTGGTTGGTTCTTCCCTCAAGTAACGCAAGCTGTTACATATATTATAATTTATAAAAAAACAACCTGTATGCTAATTGTACTTTGTTATATACGGATTGTATAAATTCTAGATAAAAAATTAAAAAATTAAAAAAAAAAATTATTTGTTGTGCTCACATTTAGCAATAGTTTTAAGTTACATAATAATAGAAAACACTGTTAACCATCATATTTTATGACTTCGCCGTTCACGAACGACCATTTCGAATATGTACCTATACAAACATTTACAAAACGGTTAACACCGTACTATATTTGCAGTGATAGTACTGTGCCCAGTCCCAGTGGCGTATCCATGGGTGGGGGAGATATGGGGATATCCCCCGGAGCCCAAATTTTGTACACAATATAACACGATATAATAATATGAATATAATATGTGTATACAGAATGTTTATTAAAAATTGTATATCCCCCTTTCTTGAAAAAATCCCGGATACGCTACTGACTATTTCATCATCCTAATTTAAATAGCCCTGCATAATACAATATGTAATTTGTCTATATAAAACTGTTGTTGCACCTCATAAGTATTATATAAATTATAACCAATCCAACCACAGAACAACAATAATTACCGTTCCAGGGTTTTCAGCGTCAACGTCGGATGATATTGCATAAAAAAACCTGTATTTTTTCCCAATATTGAATTCATTAATCCTGGGTGTTTCACAACCCAAATCGCATAGCTTTTCGGGGGAGACATACAAGTGGTCGTTTTCGACATCGCCACTTGTAGGATTGTGGCAGTTAACTGGCAACACGAATCTCAAAGGCCTGCTGCGAAACATGGCTGCATAATCTGGGTTTTTGTTGAGATTCTGAAATGAAAGTCTATTTAGCTGGTTTGATAATAAGGATATTGAGCGATATTAAAACTAAAATTGCAATACATTATATCTCTGATAGTATATGATATTATAGTGAACGGTCATTTATGATGTTGATTACAATATTGTAATGATTTATGTATTCAAAATGTACATCAATATTTGTGGCCATACCATATAACCATGTTTACCTGGTTTGATTATGTATATATAGGATATAACTTAATCGTACAGGCACCTAACATATATTTTGAATAATGCATATCCACCCCCCTCGAGGGATACAAAAAAAAATCACTATAACAGTGGCGATGGATGTTTAGTGTTTACGGACTTTTACTGTTTATAAAAGTCAATACACAAAAGATTTAAATCAATATACATACATATATATATATATATATAATTAAATAATTAATTTTAGCAAATTTAAAAATATTAAAAATTTACTTGTAACGCTTCGACGAACATGCAGTCGATCATGGACGGATCTCGGTAACAACAAATATCGATCACTATGTGATTATCTTCTTCGTACTGATTTATTATGTGGAGATAAAAGAACGCATCCGATTTAAATGTCTTCACCGTTTTACCATCCGATCGTGAAATCAAATGAATTAGAGTCTATATACAATAATTTTATAAATTTATTAAATTATTTAAAAATAGGCTTGTTAAATGTTATCGATTACTATACCAATATATGAATTATTTTTATATATTTAAAAAAAAATGTTTTAGTGTTATTCATATATTCAAAATTGTTACACTGTTTTTATTTAGTATACTGATGTAGTGATGTGTAACATTCGTTTTGTTGTTGTAATTTGTTATTGTAAATGGAGTTTACTCCGTATGAAATAAATAAATATATATATTCATACATGCAAAGGGTTAAGACAGAGTTACAGAGTTTGGAAACATTAGATATGGATGTATTATAATAGTATAATTTATAACATTTATGTTTACATACAGGGTGATACTGATCCATTTAACGTAAGACAGAAAAGACACTAATTATTTCAGAAAACAATAACGTTTTGGATCGTTACAAAAAATGTATGCGGTTATATTTATTGTCTATAATTTTTAAGATTTTTACTGTTTTTAATAACAATATACATTTTCCATATTTCATATTTTAAAGCAGGATGTTGTTTGGAGTATTTTTCTCTACAAAAATCAAATATTGGACAGGTATTAGTTATAACTTTATAAGTATTTAAAGTTAGACGAGCGAAATAGTGTACCAACATTATGCGGGGCCCTGTACTTGACAATCCGAATCGTTCATTCGTAATAACTATAATGATGTAATATACTAATATTCATTATTTTATTATTTTCATACATTTATTATAATTCATAAATTAGGGAGTAGTCAGTATTGATATAAAAAAAATTTTAAAAACTTGTGAGACAGATAAATCCAAGAGACAATAATAATTATCTTGTGAAAAATAGGTAAATCTGCAGTAAATACGGTATTTTTGTAAGTTTTTCGAAATTGTTTTTCTATTTCAATATCGTTGGTACATACTTCCATGGGTCCACTTTTAAAATACTATGAATTAATAATTAAGTATATTTAAAATTTAAAATTTAAATTTCTTACGAAATGTCATCGTAATTGCCTACTATACCATCCCCTTAAATAGTGGTGGTGAGGAAAAAACGGTTTTCCTTTATTTCTATTTGAGTAATAAGATCAATCATCACGATTTAAGTTAAATAGTATTGACGTATTGTATAAAAAATAAATAGCAAAAAAAAATTATTTAAAAAAAATTTGTACTTTTATAAATAATGAATTTTCGTAATGTGACATAGAGGTACCTTTAAACAAATTCTAATAATTTTATTCATTTAAAGTACCATAATTTAATATAATACTATAATAGTCACATTTTAAAACCTTCATTAACCTTCTTATTTATTTTATCCAATTAAATAGACAACAATATGCAACTAAATAACAAACTCTGAATACAAACAAATGAATAACAATCTTCAAAAAACAATATTTTTTTATTAAAATTAAAAAAAAAAGAAAAACTTATGTACCTAATTTTATTGAATCAGTCTTTGATTTACAAATTATAAGCATATAATATGTGTTTACATAAGAGGATGAATAATACACGCAACAAAACTATTTTTGTCAAAAATGTAACTTGGGTCCCTTCTAACAAATTCCCATTCATATATGTTGTTGTTGCACATGTTAACCTATATGGTAGGTATATAGTTTAAAATTTACTTAACGACGACAAAAAAATCTTATGGACACCGAAAATTGTTACTTACGGGGCAGTCCTGAAACCATTTTAGTGCACTAGACAGCGGATCTCCATTGAATCTGTTAACCACGGCAGTGGACAGTGAAATGCTTAAGGGCTGTTCGACTACGACGAAATAATGTTCCGTCATCCCGAAAGAATGCATATACCCAGGATGTAGAGGCCACCGACACTTTATGGTAGCCACGATGCACATTCTCCCAAACATTTCGTCGGTCGAATACCGGTATCCAGTTTCTTGGCGAACAAAAAAGGAATTTACCCAATGACATTTAAAAAGCTGTTTTTGTACAGTAAGTTTATTTAAATTACAATGCAATATTGACAATCAGTATAAATATTATTATACCTACATGGCTATATGTCAATAAATACCTATCTCTACCTATATACAATATACCTAATATTAAATAAAATTAAAATTCATTATGAGAATAATAATTAAGTAATAATAGCAATAATGAGAACTCTGCACCACAGTTCCAAAGTCGTGAGTTGGTTGGATAGGTATACGGTATAATTTGTATACCCAGTCAATAAAATATAAATACTTTAAAAAATATAAAAAAATAAATATTAAACAAGTTAGGAAAGCTCACTCTTTGAGCGTGCTAAATTCCCGGCTTCTAAACGCATTTTAATACACACAATAAACTTATAATTCTAGGCACCTACTGCAATATAACAATAATTAAATATCTTAATAAAAACGACCGTTACGTAAGTTTAAAAATCTAAAACTTGTTAATACTTTTAACGTTCATAATTGTTTTTTTGATATTGTATTATTAAAATCTCAAAATTTTTCTTATTTTCTAAAAAAAAATTCTATATTTTATGGTATACACGTTTTCTAGTGGAAACTTGGTATACTGACTAATAAAAATACTGCTTGGGACCCTACCTGAATCAACCCGAGGAAATTTAACCACGCAATAATGAGGTCCATCAATTTTTGGAACTGTCGCTAAATTGAAAACGGCACCATCGGCTGCCACATGTGGGTGAGCAGTATGATGAACAATACCGGTCAGACAACCAATGTCTATCTAATTGGAAAAATGTCCGTTATGAAGATGTCATTGCACTATTTGTTTTCATTTTGAATCAGAATTGGAGGTCAGCAGAACCAATCTATGGGTATATGGCATTGTTAATGCTTTAAAATATTATAAGTAATGAATTGACCAATATTATCAAACTTAAAGTTATAATATCATTATCTGTGTTTGGATTTTTTTACGATGTTTCAATTTACATGTGCCAGTTATTAATACGACATACGTAAAATATTACAATTTAAAAATGCTAGTTTATCACAGACAATAAAATTAAAGGATGTCGTAAAAAGACGACGTACAAACGCGGATATAGCTAGTGCTATCAACTTTAAGTTTTATAGAAGGTAAGTTATTTTGTAAAAGCCAACAACACAATAGGTTGGTTCCGCTGAACGAAAATTTGTTGTGTATGCGCAGGTGAGAAAGAGGCTGACACCTGTCGCCTTATTCTTAATACAGTCGAACGAATGGTTAACTCGAAACCGTCGATACCTCAAACTTTACTCCCGGTCCCTAGAAATGTCTATAGTTGTATTATTCTTGGATAAGTACTCGAAATCTTGAATAACTTGAACTTTCTGGTCAGGCCTTTCAACTTTGAGTTAACCACATTTGACTGTATTAACTATGCCAGCATATGCCTACCACTATTATACTTACTAATAATGCAAGCATAACAAATTTTTGTTTATAAATTAGTTCAACCACGAAACGTGCTTAAATGTGAAAATGAGAAATAACAATCATATCTCTAAATATATTTTTACAATTTTATCATAATTACAATAGGTATATCAACATTTTATTTGTTCAAAAACAGAATTTCACACAAACACAAACATACACACGCATATCCATATGCATATATCATAATAATATTTATGAGCGTATTTTACATGTGTATGTATAAGATAAAATTCCAATGTAATTTAAAACGATTGTTATGATCTTTAACAATATTAATTTTCATTATTATTACAACATATTTACATGTATGTATCAAAAAATATAAGACTTGAAATATAGTAGCCAGTAGGTCAATAGTTCGTATTTTATGATATTGTAATGTGCAATATGCATAATGCGTAGGTACTTACCGTTCGTGTTCAATCTTATATTAATACAAAAAACTATTTAAAAAAAAAAAAACGATTAAATAGTAAGTAACTGTGGCCTGTGGGTAATAATAATAATTATTATCCTATTTTTTAAATACAACAATTTGAACATACATTTATTATTTCAATAATAATATAATATACGCTTATTTGGTTATTGTTTAGTATTAATATTGTATTATATTTACAGTTGTAAGTGTTTCGAGAGTTGTAGGATCAATTTTGATCATTATTGGATACTCGGTAAATGCAAAATACTCATCGCCGATTGGGTAAATAGATATCATCGCATTGTCTGATTGATTGTCTCCCCATTTAAATACATTAGAAAACCTAAAATAAAAGTGTATTTTTATTCAGTTCAGAAAAGTACAACTTTGGTATTTAAAATCAAATCTTAGATGTTCAGATACATCTGATAACTTCTGAACCATAGTACCTACATATTATAATACATATCAAACGACACAATCCACAATAGCTTAAAATCGGTACATTAAGACAAAATTAGCATCCAAACTTTACTAAAGAATTAACTTGAACACACTCAAACTCTTTGGTTTCCGTTGACTTTTTCAAATTAGTTTTCTGGAAACCAATTTAATAACCAAATAAATAAATAAATAACATTGAAATGAAAATGGTTTAGAGTGTAGAGGGTAGATACATAATATTATGTACTAGCCAAGGTAAAGTAAATGCATAAAAAAAGGCAAATAACAATAATAATATGAAAATTTGATATTTTATACGATACACGGGAAAACAATGTTTGATAAATATGGTTTTGCAGGTTTTTGTGGTAGTGTAGACCATAATACATATTCAGATATTCTGGCGTTTCATATTCAAAGTCATAATCACAAATTTCAAACAATTGTATTCATTATACAGATCAGTTTTAACATGGATACTACCAAAATACGCGCAAACAAAATTCGAATGAGTAAATTAATCTAATCGTATTATTATGATTAAATAAAAACAAATTAATTAACTTTTTTAATTATAGATATTAGATACACTAATTGCTCTTATAGTATAATTATTAAAGCTATAAATATTTATGTCATATTAGTATTATAAATGTATAAGTATTCAATATTTAACTCTCGTTATTATCCAAGCTCTTTTTTTAATCGTTGCAATTACATTTTAATACATTGAACATTGATTTCTTTTTTCGATTTATTTATATTTTATGATTTATATCTACCTCCAGAGTTATGCGCTATTAGTAATTCATAATTATTGCTTATAATTGACATTTGACATTCAGAGTTTAGTCAATATAATTGTTTATTGTTCTGTGTTTAATTTGTTATTCCTATTTAATTACATTCTTGGTATTTTTTTTCCTGTTGGCCAACACTTATTCAGTAAATACATATAATAAGTATATAATATATCAGTTACGAAAGCCATACCTACGTGAATATTTGTCACGTTCATCGATTTTCATAGATATTAATTTACCATACCTATATACACGTAGATGTATAGGACGTATGTAGAATGCAAAAACAGTTTGAAGAATATTAATATGTACGATGATAATGCGTATCAGTAGGTAGAATTTAGAAAAAAATATCTATATTCAACCTGATATTATAATGTCTGTTATATATTTATATCTTTTCTGTTACAATTTAATGATTTATCAAGACTAAATAATATTATAGGTACTATGGTAGATTAATTTTGGAAAATAGTATTTACTTTTGACAAGTAAACATTTGGTATTATTTATGATAGAATAATTATTGTTATACCAATACATTTTCTTTCAATATATTTTAAAATGGAAAAACAATTATAGCTTAAAAGTATAATATTAAACTCCACTTAGTTAAATTATTAATATTTAATATTAATAGTTAATTACAATAAATTAGGTACCTATGACCTTAAAACATATTGTTCAATTTAATGTAGTTCATAATTTATTTTTAATGAAAAATTGAAAAAGTAAGTAAATAAACTATAATAATCTTCAATCCTTGCAATACATATAAGTAGTCTGGTAGTGTATATATATTTAATGCAGCTATGTTGGGATTTCTGATGATAATTATTGAAAATGGTTAGATTTTCTGCTGTTCAATATTGGATATTCAATAATATATCATTGTATTTAAAAATCAACAAATTAGGTTAAATAATAATATTTAATGCCCTGAAATTAAAATGCTTAAAGAAAATGTATTATTAATGGTAATATTTTTTCAACTCTTTATGTATCTACCTGCCAACATATTTAACAAGCATATAACTCAAACTATACCTATCATAAATTCATAACTAATTAATTTTTTATTGTTGACACCTGCCCTAAAACGTATTATATTAATATTGTTTATTAGTAGGTAGGTAGTTGGTCATAAAACTTTTATCTATTATTGTGGTACACGTGTAAGCTTAAAACTTAACAACTCTAAATGGACTTTTATCCTTGCCAAAGAACATTTTAGAACTTAACGAAACGAGATGAATAACAATATAATGTAGGTATTAAAATGTATTATTCAGATGTTTCACTGTTGTTTAAACATTTAAAATTATTATTAAACAACAATGGAACATTTGAATAATAAATTATAATACGTCTTATCATATTTTTTATCCATCTCGTTTACTTAAGTTCTAAATGTTCCTTAATCAAAACAATACTTTTATTTACAATACAATAATTAATAATATATGTTATATTTATATATTATAATGCTTTAGTGCATTACTAATAATTGTGCAGTGTTCCATAGTGAGGATATATATAATATAGTAAAGAGACGATTGATGGATTATAGTTTGTAATTTTATTTTTAATTAATATTAATTTTGTATTTATCAGCATTTTAATTTATTTTAATAAAATACACCTTTGTTTTTTTCATAATATCATAATATGATATTTTGATTAGGAAAATGTAGTAAAAGTAATTATTAGCTAAAAATGGTTTTACTATTTTATATTTGTTAATGTAAATGTAATTAAGACATGTATTATATTTGATGGGATCTCATCAGCGATATAGATACCTACTGTATATAGTATAGTATTAGTAAATGTGCATTAATCCAATGTTTCTATTTTATTACACTAAAACTAATATTTTAGTATTAACAAAAAGGTTTATAATTGATACCTGGTAGTACATACCTGTGGAAAATTGTATTACAAGGATCGGGACACGCCCTGGTTCCGAATTCGGTAATGACAATTCTTTGGGCTGCTTTATTTTTTTTATATGTGTTTGATTCCAAAAATCTACACTGATATGTTACTGTTCCATTTTTGAATGCAAACCTATTATAGCATAGATTTACAAGTTTACAAAGCGCACAATATTTTAATTTATATAGTTAATATAGTAAATACAGTCTATACATAAATCATGTATAAATGTATTTGATATAAAACTAGTTTTAAGAATTCAATATTCACAGTTATCGTTTTTACCTGTGTAGTAAAGCCGAGCTGTCGAATATGTGTTTAAACTCATAACTTCCCACTTGTGTACTCCCCGGACCGTTTCGTAGCAGCGACCCTGATAACCATTCCGGTATCTTACCTACATGGTATTATTAATAATTGTGTTGTTGTAAATGTCGATATTACAATTTTTAAAAACCAAGAGTCCAAGACTTCGGTGCATTATGTGCGAATTGCATATGATGGACTTGTAATACAATATACTTCTCTATATTATGACTATAATATTATGTTATACGGTGTCACGCAGAAGCGATAGGTATATCAATATTTAAATAAACCCTCCTCAACTAACCTTTGATTATCCCTTGGACCGGAGTCGGGATGTCACGAGTACAGTTTCTTAGCCAAATCGACGTATCACAATTGGGGTACAAATCCTGGCCGGCATTCAGACGTTTTACCAACAAGTCTCTGTTTTCGTCCAATCCGAGAAACATACCTTCGATCCCTGCTGTCGAAGTTTGTCCTCTAGCCGACGGCGCAGTCTCTTTCCAATTGTTTGCGACGCGCAACAAACCCTTGGTCAACCAAAATCGACATTTTTTATACCGATCAATGGTCGACTTGACTTTTGAGGTCAATATTGTTTTCAATAAAAATTTTTTCTTCGATAAATACCGGGCTGTTGTTTTCATTGTTAAATGCACGTTACACTATATTATAAATGCGTTATAGGTGGATGCCTACTATTTTATTATTTCGACATAATTATATATTTTACCACCGCCCCACCGTTATGAAAAACACATGTAATTGGATACAAATATACCTACAACTTATGGCTTCCCGAATGCGTATAATATATATATATGTACCTACTATATAAGTATATAACCGATCTAATGTTAACTAAACACATTTAATATACTTAGGATAATATTAGCCTCTATATAATATTCACTATACATACCTTCATATATAATATATGTTTTAATATGATATTATAAATAATATATATATGATATAAAACGATTACACCAGTCCAACATAATATTTTTAAACTTGTTATCGGTCATTAATCATTATTATTTGTACGTTCGACTAAAACAATAATAGATAGGTTGTAATAAATATAATACTTATATTTCGTAATGATATAAAAAAAATTATACTTACATCTTAACCGTAGGTAGGTACACAAAACTGACCTGCAAACTCTGCGTTTCCAACCACGCGACGTCCGTGAATCATGCGCCGTTCCGATTAAATGGGTGGTCAGTAAAGTATAGATATTTTATAGGTACCATAGCTATTATGCGTATATAATATACGAATCGATTATATTATAGCTTATTACGTAACTTAAAAATAAAACTAAAAAAAAAGCGATGAGTACAAAATAGAGGAATTATTTTAGGGATAATCAACTTGTATTATACTTAAATATTAAATAATGCGTTCATTCAAATTCTGATTTTTGAAATTTTTAATTATACCTACTGAAATACTATATTTTCAAATACTTACATTTTAATAAAATTCATAAGGAGTGCCACCACCTGTGACGATGCAAACTCCTTTTTTTCCGATGAGAACTACATACATGTTATAAGATTTTTATTTAAAAACTATTTCAATTTCATAATCATCATAGCCCACATATCAAAACCTATAAATTACCCTTAATTTTATAATTTTTATAACCATTGTTAAGGACTAGTATTACTAGTTAGTGTATACATTTTAATAACTCAGAAACAAATTTTGATTTGGATACATTGACATTTAAAAGAAAATATCTACTGCTTAGTGCTTAACCATTTGCAGGAAAAAAGGTTGTATTTGATTACCTAAATTAAATCATTAAATTTTGTAAAATATAAATTTGTGTCGCCACAGCTAGGTCACTCCTTAAAAAAGAGGTATACAAATATAAATGAATGAAAATATGGAACTTACTTAAAATAGAAATATTTGAGTTGAAAAATAAAAATTTAATACAAAATTCTCAAAATCCACAAATCAGAATTTGAAAAAATTAAAGGAAAAATTTACGAATATGGGATATAAAAAGTCCCTGCTAATAATTGTTTTTTGAAATACAACAAAATAACTAAAACAATTCTTAGGGAAAAATAATATTTTTGGTTTAAAAATCAAATTTCATCAAAATTTGAACTTAAAATTTCTATAAGTTATGTACTTACATTTATGTATATTTGATATTTTTAGGTTGTATTAATAGAAAACTTATATAAGGGATCTTGTATTTAATTTTCTAACTTATTGGCAAAGCATGAACACTTGGTTCAACTTCTATAAAAAAAAAAATTAAAAAAAGCCGGTAAGTGGAAGTCGCTTTGCTGTACAGAGGTTACAAATGGGTGACTGTAATGGATGGTGCTAAATTTGAATTTAATGTTATAATATCATTGTAAACGAAAAACGATTCTGAGAGGAGGCGGTTTGTCAGCCTAAGATACTTTTTATTCTATTTATATTATTATTAAGAGGATGATCAGCACACCACTTGTTTTCTCTCTCAAAACGTCGATTTGTCTAATTAATATTGTCTCAAAACAATTTAAACATAATTTAAATTTACAGAAGTTTGGAAAGTCGAATACAAAGTCAAATAACAATAAAATATAATATAGATATTTCATTCCCTCAAAAATATTATTCTCTATCTTTTTTGTAATGGGTTATTTTACTCTAAGATTATTTAAAAACATAGAAAACATTATTCTGCGTTAATGCGTTTTGCCTATGTTGCGCGTGGTACAGAGAAAGAAAACAAACAGTTCAAATAATTTTTTTTTTGTTTTTCCCGGTGCTTGTTAAAACTACTGGTAATTTTAAATTTTGACGTCCTCAATGCACCAACTAGATTCATTTTTTCATCTTACAAGATACCTACTGGAGTTGAAAATTGCTTACTCTTGACCCTCCCCCCATCCTTTAAGTACCAACTAGATGCAATTTTCAACCAGACACCCCTCTCATATTTTAAGATTGAAGCATTTTTATATTACTCCAAATGTCTGTCAAACACAAATAAAGTTTTGTAAAATAACATATTCTTGTTGCGCCGTCGATCCGTTCAGAATTTAAAAGATTCAATGTTATTCAAGTTTAACAATTAATTTTTTAAAAAATGGCATAAATACGTAATTTCTTATTATTATTTATTACTATTAATTACTTTCTTATAATAATGGTATTGTGTAATAATTGTATCAGGCACGTAAAAATATTATAGGTAGGTTGTTAACAATAATAATAATAATAATATATTATGAGATTATAAAAAAATACAAATTAGTTAGTTAAAAACAATCTTAATAAATATGGAAGTGGAAACGTTATTAGAAAACAACATAATTTATTGTAGATAATTTTTTTATCGCTTCAAACACGGTGTATTTATACAGAGGTATACCAACGTTTTCTTAACAGTTCTTACAAACAGTTATAAACAGTGTTTTTTTGAGATATTTTTTTATAAAGTCTTTTACACTCAACATCATGAAATTCTCGGTAAGTAATTTATTATAACACAAAATAACTAATGATGGTTAACAATTATTATTAGTTCCAAAAATTAATAGTATTAAATAATTTTTTTTTATATAATATTTTAACTGCTGTCTGTTTTTAAACAATATGTAATTCAATAATTTATTAATAATTTCTGTATTACTTTATTGACTTTATCGGGTATATTTATACAGTTTAGTGACTTATGTATTAAGTTCAATTATATATACATGCATAGGTGGAAAATGTTTCGGTGGGTTTGTGCAATAATTTTAGTAAACTCTTCCTTAACTTATTATATGTCTATATAATATACAGCCTTTCATGATAATTATTGACTAAAATTAAATTTAAAGTAAGAACAATGTTTTTTTTATTTTTTAACTATTTAGAAAAACATATTTGATAGGTTAAATGTGATTTTATAAAAAAATGACCAGTTATTGGTATAATATAATGTTTAAATTAAATTTATATAAAAAATTGTCTTACTATTGACATTTAATTAACATTTAAAGATTAGATGTCAAAACAAATTTGTAACTCATATATTTTGTTTAGATGGTATTACTTTTGGTGGCTGTTGTTATGGTACAACAATGTTTGAGTGCTCACTGCCATCACGAAGGTGAAAAATCTCAACAAGATAGTGCTGTTGATCACACAGGCCACAACCACGGACCTCACGCGAGCCACGAAGACTCGCATGCAGGCCATAACCACGAAGGCAGTGACCATGCAGGCCATAACCACGACGAAACCGATCACTCAGGCCATGACCATACAACAGGTGATCACACTGGTCATAACCACGAAGCACATAAACACCCAACAGCCTAAATACTAATTATTAAGCTAAGTACACAATTGTATAACGACACCACAATCAATTAATAAATTAATATTTCATTAAAATTACAATGGCATTCTCGGTAATGTAATTTAACTATATTTTTTTCGTGTAATAACTAATATTGTGTATCATTATGAAATAAATTAAGAATACTCAATTTTGTTTTTAATTAATTCACCTCGTAATACAAAATGTCCAAATAGGTAATAATAATATTTACGAATTATGTACTTAATTATGTAATTATAGATTACAGGATACAATAAGAAATATAAATTATAAATTAAAACGAAATTGATCATCAAGGTTTTTTAGGTCAATAAAAACTGTTTGTCAATAACTAAAAACATGAGTCTGAAATATATATTATAGTAAGTACCTTATAGTACCTATATAATTAGATTATATTTGACTATTTAAGGCATAAGTATAATTATTGTCAAAATGATATCATAGTGATCACAGTACAATGATATAATAATGTAATAAATTATGTGCCCACTGCAAACAGTTAGATCTTTAGGTACGTACCCATAGGAGTAAATTGGTGGGGGAGCCTAAACCCATAAAAAAAGTCTTGGAGCCCCCAAATATTTCCTAACTAAACTTTGTCAGTATGATGAACTATGTTAAAACGTGTTAATTGATATTTCTAACCCCCCAGATTTTTAACCATGTATTATATTTTACACCAATGCAACATATACCAGCGAATCGAGATGAAAATACTATTTTAATTTGTGAGTGTATAGTGTAAAATATTGTTTCGTATAATTTTATAAGCTTGTTTTACAAGTGCAGTTTATCGCATATTGTGGCAAGACATTTAACCTTTTAATGTAACGAGGATTATAATATAATATGATGATCACTAAGTCAGTTGCTATATAGGTGCATATAGCCAGTGGCAGATAGGTATATAGTATACATAGGCAACCAGTAGTAGGTATAATCACAATTTATGTCTGACCTTATAATCTTGAGTTTAATACAGAATAAAACGTTTTTATCGTCTAATCGTCATATTACATTCTAAGAATCATGATATGTTCAGGAAACAAAACTTATATGGAAATACTTAACAGTTTACAACCGGGATTTCATACGTAAGATGAAATTGAATAATATTATAATATTCGTTTCATATATTCACTGATGGGCATGAACGAGTTATATGGAGTACGAGTTACGGTTAAGTTCACTGTGTTAACTAAGTCATATAATGAGTTACTTTAAAAAAAAAATATGAGTTGTAGCTTAACGAGTTAAATGTTTCCCAGGATAACTATACTTATATGTAATTACTATAGTTACTATAATCAGTTAATCAATTTTATTTTCATTGCAAGTCAATTATTTAGATTCAGAGCCGAGCAAAGAATGTATATTGATTTTACACCGATGTTGGTTCTTTTATTTATTTTTGTGCCGGAAGATACTTTTACTAAGACAAAAATCGAATTATTAACTTCATAGGTTTCTGGTATCGAATTGGATCTAGTTGGTACTTTTGGGAGGTCGAAATTGGAAATGTACAATACTTTGAAAAGTTATCGGGAAAAACAAAAACAAATATAGTGGGATAGACCATAGGTAGGTATGGGTAGGCGGGGTAACTGTTCTGCTGTTCCTCTGCTGTATAGTATTCGTATGTAACTCGTCATTGAGTACTTAGGCAGTAGGCACTGTAGGTACTGAATGACATATTTGAATTCATTAATAGATCACTGTATACGATGGAAAATGAAAACTGAGCGCAGAAGATCTAACTTGGTAACCAAAGTTACCAAAAAATTATTTTAATAATAATATTAAAATTTTAACAAAATATGTTCGTATTTATTCTCTAGTATTTCCCAATCATTTTAAAAAGTACTACGAGTTAGTAAATTTTGACCTCCTAAAAGTACCAACTATAGATTCAATTTTCTGCAAGAAAAGTTAATGATCAGAACATTTTCTACTAGAAAAGGTGTCTTCAGGAGTTCAGACACAAAAAAAATAATACATCATTGTAAAACAATTAATAATATTTATCCTTATCGCTATGCTTAAAATCTAAAATACGTACGTTTGTTTAAATTTCAATATTATTATTAAAATAAATGTTTGGTAACTATTTAGCCATTCGTGGCTATCTTAATATTTGACATTTACCATTTACTAATAAACCAATAAAAATTCGTTTACACCAGTTGAACATTGTAATAATCCATACTTTATGTTAATTGCCAAAACTCAAAAATAATAACATCCAAAACGCATTTACTCTGTCCTATTGGTGAAAAACATACTTACGGGATTTTAGTGGGTGAAAACCCCATGGCTGAGGGACGTTAAAATGTCAAAATATCGAACCACTTTTTCCTAATATAAACCTCAAAGATTTAAAATATATTTTAGATTCGTATAAATGATTGTTTTTATAGAAAAATAACAAATAATAACAATCGGAATTAGAACAACAATTAATGTAGGTACAACAAATAACAAAAGTGTACTCAATTTTTAAACGAGAAAAGGTACATAATATGTATTCTGCTTGTGCATAAAAACTGTTAAAATTCTTTAGACTTTGTGATTTATTAAATATATAAAATTTAAATACTATGGTATTTAATTATACACCTTTTGAAAATAGCAAAAATTAGTAATCGTTGGACTGTTTAAGATATATATATATATATATATATATATATACATAATATATAGAGGGCAATTGTTTTCAATGAACAAAGTTTTTAATAGTCATAGTAATATAATCACGTTTTGTGTGATGTTTTTTTCTAATACAAAACGTAAAGCAGAAGGCAAGCTTATTATTAGTTCATTATGTATCAATTATGTCGTTTTAAATACCTTAATTATTATTAACAGAAATAAAATATATTCCATGCACAAGTAAAAGCTCGTTTTAAGAATAATATTTTCGTATATTAATTTATACTAATTACTAAATTATTATGAGTTAATATATACCTAGTGACAAACTATACAGCCGATAATATAGGACCATCGGACTTTGAGTTGTTTCCTCGTTGACCCTAAACTCTTCAAAGTCAAATATTGAAGCATTTTTATACTTCAAAAGGTGATGGCAGACAACAATTAAAAAACACGCTGTGTCATCATTTTAAAACCAATAGATATAGGTAAATGAATAGCTCCACTCAGATAATTTAATACAGCAAGTCATTATAACGTTAAAAAATCAGGCTCACATCCACACGGCAGGTTCGTACATGCACATGCGGTGTCAGGACAAAAAACCCTAAGTTTTAAAAAAATCTACCTTTTTACTTGTTATGGTAGTTTACTCATCTTAACTATAAATAAATAAGTTGAATAAAATTAAACGGTCACCACGGGAACCATAAAAATGATTAGTAGTCTGTAGCTGTCGGGCACCCAGTTGCCAAATTTTGAGTCATATAAAGGAGCGTCAGTGCTAGGATTCAAAGTGCCTAATACTTTAACGATGCACATTTATTTTTACGTTACTCTAATCATTTTGCAATTTTATTTAATACAATTTTCGTGAAAATAAAATAAAATATATAAAGTATTAGTGTCGAAAGTAAGATTTTGAGTGGCTTTTAAGTCTTAAGATTATAATTATAAACAAATTTATGACAACACTAGTTTTGGGACGTTATGATTAGATAAATTATTGGGTAAGGAAGGGGGTTACTTATATGGTATTGTAAGTGACTACGTTACCTTATAATTATGTCCATTTTTTAAATAATAATGTTGTTAAATTATGGGAAAAGGACACTGTATTATACTTCGTGTACCCGTCCAAGCTTGGGTGTCATATTATTCCTAAACACGCCACTACTGATGGTTTTAAAATAATTTAAGTACCTATGTAATAATAATATTATGTGATTAGCAATTACTAACTATAACTATACTACAAAGACAAAATGTATAATTTTTAAAATGTACTTGTTCAATTGTATTTATGAGTAGTGGTTAATATGGATATATAATTAAGAGATATAGTTATAGAGAACAATTGTTGGTTAAGATATTATATATAATTTATCCTTATATTTGCTTATTAATTATTATCCATATTATTTAATATAAAATATCATTTAGATAATAATATGCAATGCATTTAATTTAAAATTTATAAAACTATATATTTGATTAACTGTATCTATTAATTCGTTAATAAATAAGACTTAAAATCATTTTGAATGAAAAAAAAAGTTTATATACATATTATAATATGTATGTTTGAACCATGACTCATAACTCATAAGTCATAACGATAAAAGGAAATTATAAAATGTTTTTTATCAACTGTATAACTATCGGATGAAGCAAGAAAACATTTTAAATAGTATCGCTGATTGTGTATGTACAATGTACATAGTGTACTATATTATATTATACATAATAATATTCATTATACAAGGCAATCCTAAATGGATGGAAGTGTCTACAATCTATAAGTATATTTAATCAATGCTACAACCTACACTAATGTTTTTGAAAAGTTTTTAATTTATTTTTTAATATTTTTTTTACATACTTTAATGTCATAGCAAAACAACATTTTTGAAAACAAATTATATTTTTTACAATTTTTTGATAGTTATAATTTTTTTATTTTGTTTATTAATTGCTTTTACTTTTTTGAATAACAATAAACATTTTTTATTTCATATTCTGAAGAAGAATATTTTTCGGTATATATACCGATACATACAAATTAATAATTATATTTCGAACAAGTAAATAAGCAGTTATAAATATTTCAAATTTTAAAGTTTAGATGAACGGAGTAGAATGGCACAAGAGTAGCATACCGCAAAATGTTGATCAGCTACTCCGCTAAACGTTTAAGATTTATAAGTTATAATTATTTAACTACTAGACAAAAATTTGATTTTTATATATTTAAATACTCAAAAAATGATTTTTCTTAGGAATATCGAATTTAAAATACATATCGTCATTCAAAAATACTAAAAACTTTTTTTAAGAATCGATGATATAAATAATTGTAAAAAATATTAATTTTCTAAACAAAATTAATGTTGTTTTGCAATGACATCAAATTGTGTAAAAAATAGTTTCAAGAAAGTTATTAAAAAGTTTTCTGTATTAACATGTATATTGTACATACTGTATACATATATTGTATATATTGTATAATATCTAAATATTATAAAATAAATAATAATATTTAATATACCAAAAAAGCGATAATACTTATATTTATTTATCAATAGAAAATAAGAAAGCCATTACCACCTTATCATTATACAACTCAGAGGCAGATAATATAATTTATTACTTATTAGTTATTAGTAAGTTAATGACGTACCTAATCGCAGAATGCCAATTGCCAGTAGCGACCACCGTTTATAGACGATTAGTTATCACTTATCAGTTAATGCTTATCGAGTTGTTAATAAAAATGAGGATGTGCATTTAAAAACACTGTTTATCATATTATTATACCTCCTTATAACATTAATCTCGAAAATATAATATATACTAATAAATAATCAAGATAATTTATTTGGGCGAAAAAATAATTGTTACATAGAGAAAAAAAATTACCGTAAATAATTGCTCACTTCACGTTTGAGGATAAATAAGATAAATAGCGGTCTGAAAAAAATGTATCTTAGACGTATAACAATCAGATAAGGGCATTCATCTTGTATATTTTGATGCAGAATAATAATAAATTGTGTATTAATAAATAAATTAAAAATCTGGTAAATGATATTGATAAATCGTCACAATTGAAAAACTAGAAAATCTAAATCGATGCTAAAGATTCCTTCTCAAATGTTCAGTATAATGGACAACGTATATATAAATTTGTTTTCTATTTGTTTTCTCTCAAAGAACCAACATTGACAAAATGCATTCAAGTAAAATCGTTTTTTTACGATTTTCAAGTAAATTATTATTAAATTTTAAATGTGATTTATTTTGTCAAAATTTAAACTTTAAATGCTTACAAAAAAAATTGTACCTATGTATTTTTAATATTTTTCAAGTGCTAATGTTACAATATATCAGGAGCTTTGCATTAAATTTTCACTCTTTTCTACCCAACAAATAACATTTTATTGATATTTACTGGTATTATATTATTGATATTATTGGTATAGAAAAAAAAAACTAAAAAAATTTAAAACTGAAAATGTCCGTAAACAGCTCAAAAAGAGTCAAAATATTTTCAAAATTGTACAGTGTATAGGAAGTGCTAATCTGATCATTCAGTAAAATTTTCATATATCTACAGTCATTCTTTTTTGAACATTACAACAAAATATAGAAACCGCTATATGAGAAATCGAGTGAATATACAATGTTGTAAACATTTGAATTTCAAACGCTCATTAAAATTTAATTTGACTTTCTTATAGACATTTATTTCTTGATAAAGATAGATTATCTTATAAGGAATCTTATATCACATTTTAAAATCTTAGATTTAAAAAGAAAAATTTTACGAATTCTTAACTCAAAAAAATTTGCCAATTTTCGTGATTTTTCCATATTTTGTCAATTTTTGGACTTTAAATGCTTATAAAAAAAAACTGTGACTAAGGATTTTTAATATTTTTCATCTGCCTTTGACACAATATAGTAGGAGCCTTGTATTAAATTGTCAAGCTTTTTTAACCAACTAATACATTTTTATTGATATTCATAAAAAAAAAACTAATAAAATTGGAAACTGAAAATGTCCCTAAATAGTTCAAAATAAATCAAAATATTTTGAAAATGTTATCGT
>WHPZ01569645.1:0-11045 GCA_016617965.1 Macrosiphum rosae | reverse complement strand
ATCCATTATACAGTGACCCACTTGTAACCTACTGTACAGCAGAGCGACATCCACTTACCCACCTTTTTTAAATTTAAATGGTATAAAAACAATAATTCATGTACAGGGAACTTGAAAATTTCATTTTATTCATTAGGTTACATTTTTATAATGCAATTTAAACACATTTGTATCGACTATCGAACTTAATTAATAATTTCCTACAAATATGGATTGCACATTGTTTCAATCCCAAGACCAGCGGTTCCCAAACTTTAAAGTGTGCGCCGCAGTGTCTTCACAGGGGCGCTACGCTGCCGTAGAATTTTATATGATCCGAAAATAAATTTGATATCCCAACGATGGCGGTGACGGAAACGATTACCATTATGTAAATAAAAATGTTTAAATAATTTATAATTTTAATTTAATTTTAATATTTTCATAATACCTATTACAAATTTAACTGGTTTTTATTCAATTTTTCTGTTTTTTATGATTAGTTTTGATATGACTTTGGGAAGGGTACCCTGAGAAAACCTTGAATTTAATAGGGCGCCACGAACCAAACAATTTTTGGAACCCTCCCCTAGATTATATTTTTATTTATTTAATAAGTGACAACTAAGGGTCAAATACCAAAGATGAGTACCTACATACCTACATATGGACTTAAAGTTAATATCTTCATTTAGCCGTGTAAGTAAATTTGCTGATTCACCAAGCATGCTGTCCTCCATTTTTCTGCAATAAGGCAGTTATTCAAAACTTGGCTTTCTGGATTTTTTGAATATTTTACAAGGTGATGACAAAAAAAAAAAAAAAAGAAACACACATCATTGTAAAATACATTCATCACTCTGCTCAGAATCTAAAAGAACCAGGGATTTTGCGTATTATACAGTTGTGAGCATAAATTATTGTTGTCAGTAAGTTGTTGGATAGAGAATAGCAACTGTACATAATTTTAAAAAGCGCGCCAATTATTTTGAAAAACATTAATGGAAATTTGCCACTTGTGGCGCTCATTTTTCCAAAGATACATTTACATGACAAAATATATAATCGTATTTTGTTCCAATAGGTGATAGCAATAAAACATGATAACGGATGGAGGACGACGGTTTTTTTAAATGGTTTTTTTTTTGTCATGGTCCATACTCTATTGTTCTAGACTCTAGTACTCTACCTTCTACAGTCTTTACTCTTTTAAGTATAACAAGTATACAGACTAAAAAGTACAGACTTTTATATATTAATTATTAAAACTAGTCAAATTTGGCAAAATATCAAAAATTAAAAAAGTTTCCCAACATTCTTTAATTTTATTTTTTGCTGTGTTTGGATACTAATTTATTCGTGAATTCTATGAGCATAAATCAAATTGTCAATCATTTAATTTAATAATTTACAGTACCTTTGTATTTAAAAGTAAGTGTTTAGGTGTTATCTTATATTATGTTTTTTTTTAAATAGAAATACATTAAATAGGTATAGTAGAATCACAAGGTATACTATTATTATGAATTATCAATATTAAAAAAAAATAAATCTATTATTTATCCAAATAAATTACATACTAATTTATACACTATTCCTATTAAACATTTAATTATCATTCTATATAATTCAATGTTTTTAAGTTTATTAGTTTGCTTTTTGTACTTCATTATTTTTAGTTTTAGTACTTCCCAATTTCATTCGTGTCTACTCTTTAATTTCAATAGAAGTTTCAATGGTTGTTCCTTTATTTTTATCAACTTACTATATTATTACTGTATTTTTTAAACTTGTAAATAGTTTATTATAGTTATTTGTTATTTAGTCATCGTTTGATGGTGCCAGTTGTATTAAAAGTTATTGGTCATCATTATCACATGAGGATTCCTGACTGCAGATCGTAGATCTGTTTTAATATACATCAATGACTCAGCTTAAATAAAAATAAATCACAACACTAAGCTAATTCAACATTGTTTATCTCCTCAAAAAACAATACACTTTGATTGAAAATAAATATAATAAAATAAAGTAATTGATATTTTCTTATATTTTATAGAAAATGGAACATAATTTAGTAGACACTGTTATTTAATTGAATATTTTTTTCAGGATCAACATAATATTATGGAATCAAAGTCATGTAGACAGAAAAATGCTATGATTTCTTTATCAAAACCAAAATATAAAACGTCTTTACCAGAAAAACAGAATACCTGGGGTAACCTACTAAATAAGAAATCAGTCGGTACTAATACAGCAATAACTTCCAAAATTAAACCTAAAAAATATTCCTCTATTCCTGAAATGAATACTAAAAGTATGAACATTCATATTTTTTTTTTTAAATTTTATTTAATTAGTTTTTATTTTAAGCAATGACCAAGAGTGTACAATGTGGTGATTCACCTACTGATAAAGAATGCAAAAGTTCTAATTCACTTTCTGTATTCAATCCGATCAGAACATTACAATTTCTACTAAAGGAAATTGTTGAGTACCCAGGTGTTAAAAGTTAGAAAACAATTTTTTTTAATTTTTAATATATTTGTATTTTTATGAATTGTTATATTTTTTGATTTAATGTTTATTAGATGGAGATATTGCAAAAATTGTTGATGAAATGCAGGTGGTTGTAGGAAGAATTGTTGATGAATGTGCTGAAAATTCACCTAGCCCTAAAATAAATAATATCCCAGTTATGAATTACAATTCTATGGTTCCAACAAGAGATAATGATTATTGTAAAGATTTAAAATATGATAACAGTTCTCAAGAAAATGTAAGTAAAAATGTATTTATTATTTTTATTATCAAATCATTAATATTTTATTTTTTACAATAATTTATATTTTAGAAATATTTGTCCGTACTGCTAGGGAAAATATCAGAACTTGAAAATCATTATAGTCAGTTGACAAAAGATAACACTAAATGTAAAGAAAAACTGCAGTGTGTGACATCTGAAAGGGATAGTTTACTTGAGTAAATAAATTAAAAAATTGTTTTGAATGTTTCTGTTTTATTAATTTTAATATTTGAATAGGAAATATAAAGAATCATGCGATTCATTGGAAAAGTTGAATAATCTCGAGCGTGAATATTTAGATACAATCACAGAACTTAAATCTAAACTTATAGCTTCAGATAAATTGATTAGAAACCAGGAAATTATCATTACAAGTTTAAATAAAAGATTGAATCATTTACCAAATAAAAACAAAGTTTGTGTAAATTATTATTTTTTTTTTATAAGATGAATTTTTACACTTAATATTATTATATAGGTTAAGGACAAAGTGAATGGAAATATTCAAACTGAACATAATAATACTTACCAATCAATACTAAAAGAAAATAATGAATTCAACAAAGTTACAAAATCAGATCTGGAGAAATTAGCTATTACCAGTAGTCTCAAAGATAATGAAGTTTCCAAGCTTAGATCAGATATAAAGTAATGCTTTTTGGTTGATTATTTTTACATTTATTAAATAATATTACGTTATAATGGGTACACATTTAAATATTTTAAATTAGAAAAGTGATTGTTAAAAACTACTTTATTCCTTTAGTAAATATTAGGACAACGATAGTCCAAACTCCATACAACAGTAAATAAGTTGTTCATTTCCTAATTTTTAAATAAATAATAGACAGTGTGTAATTACATTTCTTGATTTTTCTATTGTTTTCTCATGTTTTGATTTTGCTTGTGAAGTATGATAGTGCCACTTGCTATTTCGTTATTCTTATTACGTTTTATGGAAAACTTTTTGTCTATTAAATACTTTTTTTTTTTTCATTGAACTTAAGCCTGGCAACTATGGCCATTAGCTGTTTTTGTTGTTTTTATAGTTGTGGCCTGTGGGGGGGGGGGACAAATGGAACTGTTGGTTGAAACACGTTTTTAGGCCTGGTAGAATTTCAAGTTGGGCACCCGTAGGTAACTAGGGTCATTAGCTATTGTAGGATTATGGTTGGTAGGGTTGTTATCGTTAAAATGGTAAGTAAGCAACACGTGTGTGTATGGCAAGGTTTTTCCCACTAAAAACCCGGGTGGTCACCCATCCGGGAACTAGGGGCAGCAGATGTAACTTACTCTCAGTCACATTGCTTGACTGACTGCAGCAGCCAACACACAAAATAAAATAAGATAAATTGTGTTTCTAATATTTCTATTTATAAAAAAATCTCTATTAATTGATTTATTTGAGTTACTTTAGCTTCAGGTGATTTCTAAAATAATATTAATATACAATGATTTGTATTATATTCAACATTTATTAAATTATCAAACAAGAAATTTGAATTTGTAAATATTTATATTTTACTTTTTTCCAGACAAATGAAGCAAATTGTATTAACTGGATTAGAAAATAAAGATAAAGATATTAAATCTGTGTCAATGACATCATTGAAATCAGAAGGCGACCTAATAAAAGATTTTCCCAAGTGTAGTGATAAAAGTTACGAAAAACATGATATTGATATAAAATATATTGCGTATAACAGAGAAGCATCAGCCATAAAATTAGCTAAGACAGAACTTCAACAGCTATTTGAAACAATTAAAAAACAAACTCATAATTCAAAAAAGCTTTTCAATTCCACTTTCGTTGATAACATTTTAAGTGATATTTCTGATGAAGAGGAAAACTCAAATGTATCAAACTTTATGAGTGTAGTAACTCATTCGAGTTGTTAATTATTGTATGCACTTGGAAAAGATTTTTAATTGTATTATTAAATTATTTTAGAATGTAAATATACATGAAAAATAAATGTAATTTAATTATGTATATATTTAATTGTTATTATTATATCTTAAAAAAATTAAGCAATATTAACATTTTTTAGTGATTTGCTCAGAATTTTTCCAGCATTTGTCATCAAGTTGTTGGATTGCCATTGAGCCTCACATAAATTTGAAACTTTAAAGTCAACCTAAAAAAAAAAAAAAAATGTTCAGAAATTTAAGATATAAAAAAAGAATTAATTTATGAACAATATTTTACCTGAAGTTGTTCCCAAATTTTCTTTTTGGGATTCAAAATTTTGTCTGGTTCACCTTGTTCATAACTTTCAATAAAAACTTTATCGCCTGGTTTACTTCCTTCAGCTGGTTCTAAAGGCTCTACAGACTTAACTTCGTTGTTTTCACTATTAAACAATAAAAACCTTATAAAAATTATTTAAAGAAGATGTCACCTCGCATGTGTTGCGGTCTTACAAGTGTATAACATACCAAATTTACACTCAGCAGATCACGTTTAGCTCCGTTAGTTTAAAAATTAGAGTGATTCGATTTATTATGAAACTTGATGGTAAGAACATATTAAGTGAGTTATGAGAATTTTTAATTCGCGTCATTATATACGCATAACTTGCTAAAAAACTGAATAATTGTAAAAAACAGACATACAAAAATGAATAATGTTTCATAATAGGTCAATTCACTCTAATTTTTAAACTGACGGAGCTAACATGATCTGCCGAGCATAAATTTGGTATGTTATGCACTTATAAGATGGAGACTACACATGTGGGTATGGCGTCCAGTTAATAAAATAAATATTTAATCATACATTGATGCACAAAGAACCATTCCACTCGATTCAATACCTCTCATTTTGGCAGGTTTTAAATTACATAATACAACCACTAATCTATCTTGCATTTCATTGATTGGTACATAATTTACAAGACCACTAACTATTGTTCTAGGCTGCTCTTCACCTGTAAAATAAAAATCATTTAACATCAAGTAATAAATAAGCAAAGTAAATTAGTTCTATTCAATTAAAAACTACTAACAATTATTTATGACAATATGAGTTGTTAAAATATATAAGTTGCTAATTAACAGATATATATAATGATGATACTCTTGTACAATATTAGCTCTAAATAAACACAAAAGATACATACCAAGATCAATCTTTTCAACATACAATGCGTCCGCTTCTGGATGTTTAGATACTTCGACTATTTTACCAACACGAATATCCAAACGACTAGGGGAAATCACTTCTTGTTGATTGGTGTTATTTTTCTCTATTGTATCACAATTAAAAAAAAATATTAGAGTTAATATAATTAACTAAAAACAAATACCAAAAAAATTTATAAATACAACGCTAATTCTATTTTAAAAATTAATTAACAAATTTACATTAGGTAGGTACTCAAATTAAATAAAAAAAAACCGCAAAAATTGCTCAGCTGGCTGAATAATAGGTTTTGTGTGAACCACATCATAGGGTCACAATAATGTATGAGTTAAATTTAAACTTCATGACAAATAATAGAATACAAAAAACAATTCTGAATGAAGACAGTAGTCAGTCTATATATTTTTAAAGATATTTTAGAATTTATTTGTGAATTACAATTATGTAGTAACTTACACCATTGTACAACCAATACATTCATCTCTACAATCAAAACCCTTAAACCTACCTTACAATCCAAAATTACATATTTTATTAAAATAAATATACACATAACAAATTAATAGTAAGATCCAATATCAAAAAAATAATATAGTTGTCTATACATATTAGTAGGTCTAAATTAATATTTGTACTCAAGTAGTTTGAATATTTATTTTATAAATTATGATTTATGAAATAAAATAGTCAAAAAATTTGATTTAAATTATATAAGACTTGATACTATATTTTAAACATACCAGTTTTTTTGGGTTTGACTGGAGCTGGGTATGCATTAGCAACTAATTTCTGTAATTCAGGTTTATCAAATATTTGTCTAATTGGATCTAACAGTCTATTGATATAAAATTCAATAGATGCTTTTAAATCAGCTGGATGCAGTTTTTGTTCAGAAAAACAAATTTCAAGATCTTCATAAGCGCTAAAATTCAAATCTCCTCCATTGGCTTCGTTTCTAGATATTTTAAATTCTTGAAGTAAAAGTAATTACATTTCTGTCTTTATGTATTAATAAAAAAATATACTAAAAATCATACTTTCATTAGGTTCAAATAAACCAAAAATGACATGTTTAGCAAATGCAAGTAAACCATTTTCCGCAATATTTCCGGGTTCACAGAATGCTTTTTTCAATTTTTTCTTAACTGTAGCTGGTGAATCTAATAAATCGATTTTACTATCCACTTCAGAAGAAGACATTTTACCTCCAGCTAACCCAGGAACTAAGCATAAAATAATATACAAAAAATTAAGTATACCTTGACACCAAAATTATGATTATACATAGATTAACAAAACTAACCCATTGGATTCATTAAATGTATTCTTTTTTCATAACCCAACTGAGGAAGATATTTTTCAGACATTGTAAATATCTTACGCTGGTCTACTCCACCAAACTGAGCATCGACTTTGAGATACTCTTCATCTAATGCTTGTAATCCTTAAAAGAATAATTATTTAAAAAACAAAAATAATAATTTCATGGGCATTTTGTTACATCTAATATTATAACCAATATTGAAGAAAAAATAATAAAAATACAAAATAATATTCTACCAACATTACAATATACCAAATGTTCTTTAATTAATATTGGAGATGATTATTAGTTCAGATTAATTCATTGAACTATTTAATAATTCATTATCTTGATTTAATAGATAATTTAGATAAAGAAAATTTCTTTTAATTGAATATTGTCTTAACATCATAGACTTTATTATTACTAAATAATATTGCGTTTTAACTTTTAACTTATAATTTTGAATGTATAACAATTAGTGATGAACCGATACCGATGTATAATAAATACATTTCTTTATTATCTATCTGTAACCTTTAGCAAAATATATCTATAACAAACCAGGATATAGCAACCCAGATAGTAGTGGATTATCAACTTGTTTTACAACTTCAGCCCCAGCTTTCTTAGCATCATGTACAGAAATTGAAGAACTCAATCGGTACATATCCATTGTATATTCTCTAAAAAAAAAAAACAAGTTCTCAATAAAATATTACTGGTCATATTAATAGTTGATGATAAGGATAAGTATTGCTTAAACTCAGTGCCACATTTAGAAATTATGCACCCCGGTACAAAAAAAAATTGGCGCCCCTTAAGGAAATATGGTCCTCATGAACTTTTTAAATTATGAGTAAAGAAAAGAATCTTTGTTTTACAATAATGTGTGCTTTTTTTTAAAAAATATTGTTTAATAATTTCATGTACCCTTCTCCTCCTTCCTTCTTTTCCGCAAAGATACAATTGAGTCCTACTTGTAATTCATCAAAATATAAGTTTTTTATTTCCATATTTAGGTACCTACTTCATGGATCATATTAATACAGGGTGATTCTTTTATCATGAAACACTCATTATTTCAAAAAGTATTAATGGTTTTAAAAATATTTTTTTACACAGTTTTAAGTTGTTAAAAAAACATTTTTATAAAAAAATTATATTTTAAAATATTTTTTATCCTTATAACATTTTAAGTCTTTACTTTTTTGAATGACAGCATAGAGTTTTAATTTTATAATCCAAAGCAGAATATTTTTCTAAGTATTTTGATTCAAAAAAATCGAATTTAGGGAGAGTAGCTTATGAGTTATAAGTATTTAAAGTTTAGATGGGCGGAGTTGAGTGATACGGAGTTACCCCACAAAATGTTTACCCCGTAACAATAAGGGACCAAATTTCAGACATTTTGGCGCACAGGGCAGTTGTAGCCACTGCGCCTCCTTAAATGAATCCCTGCTTAAGCTATATTAAACGACTCAAATAAGATTCATAAAAAAGACTTTAGCCTTGACTTTAGCTTAAGAAAATAAAAAGTATTACTTAAATTAAGGTTGGTCAAGACCTACCTTAAGCATTACATTTAGTTATTAATACAAATTTTTATTTTTTAAATTATGAAAATTAGCTTAAGCAATACTTATTCTTAAGCATCGAAGCTGTTATTGTTTAGAAGATTCTTATTACTTTGAAAGTTGATATTCTGTTCCCCGTACAAATTTTAATTTTTCAAGTGATACACCAATTGAACTTAGCATAGCTTTAATTGAGTGCTCATAATACTGTACTCTGAGTTCCAATAGTTCCCAAGGAGCCTTCATATTATCCAAATATGCATGTAAGTCAGCAAATAATATTGTTACCTAAATCAACATTTTAAAATTAGATACATTTTTTTGATTTATCATTAAACATTATAATTAATGCTTGATAATATAGTTAATTTTATAGCACAAATAAAAAAAAATTGTAAAAGTTGTTATATTGGTAGGTTGATTTTCTATGTGAATATTAATACCACTACTATTTAATATTTTAGTTAAAATAAAATGTAAGTTATATATTAATTCAAATATTAATCTGAAAGTTAAATACTTTACTAATTTCACTAGTTTTGTTATCAATTTTAAATTGTTAACCTGAAATCTGGGAACTAGATTAAATAAGATGAACTGTATACCCAATACTATACCAACAGTTAAATTATAACTTTTTTAAAAGTGATCAACCAATAATAATTGAGATAATTAAAGACAGAATCAAGTTAATGTGTATGAATTATACATAGTAGTTATTTGTTAACTTTTCAGAATTTACAAAACTGTAACTTAAAAACTAAATCTATGTCTGACATTGAAATTAATACATTTATAATTCTGCAACTCATCTAGAGAACATACATAACATTTATTAATTATTTTAAAATCATTTAAAATGACTGTTTATTAAAATGTAACAGAATGTGGAATATCTAATTTTAAAAACCTATTGTATTGGCCATTAGGTATTAATAATATTAATACTACACAATTTATCATTAATTCTTAATAATATTTAACTGTTTATTGTATATATGAATTGGTTTTTGACCTAATGGTCTGTGCCATTACAAAAATAATCTCTTAAACATTACTATAATAGTTAATCAATATTTGTCTTATACGTGCCTCACATCCAGCTTTTAAGTAGTCCGCTATTTTGGATATTGGAACAAAATACGCAATGTGTGGCCGTCCAGTTGTGGCTGTACCCCAATAAATTTTTAAATCTCTTTCTTTTAGTATGACATCGAGCTTGTCTTCGCCAAGAACTTCTTGAAGGTTCCGTAAAATTAAATTTTTCTTTTCGATAGCAGACGACATTTTAACATGAGCCACGTGTACAAGTGAACGCAGAACAGCAAAATATAGATTCAATTGATTTAAACGTCCGACCAACTTACTCAGCTCTACGACTACAATTGTGGTATTTTTTAATCTTAAATTTTTTATCTATGATTTTTGCATCGTGCAATTTAGGACAACAAATCGGTAAAACACAAATGTGAAGTGAATGCCGAAGCGCCCGAAGTCGAATTGGAAAAACTTTCACCCAATTATATTTTGTATTTCTGTGATACGCATAGATAATACATGTTTATGTGTATTATATTTTAAGTTATTTTTTAGGTATTTTAATCTATTTTGTGATTGTATTATCAATGGTGATACCATGTAAACAGAGCACGATTAAGGATCACAGATATGTATAATAAACATATCTGTGTTAAGGATAGACCACGGATTAAGATATAATGGACTGGAAACGACATGGTCGGCGGGGATCGGGGGACGGCCACGAAAAGATGTCACTTAGTGCTGATAAGAATACTGTTCTTGAAGTTTTCAGCGCTACCGGTGGTTTTATTTGGCTACACAATTTGTAGCTTAGTCCGTGTTTTATACAGAGGGCGCTGTGAAATCCAAGAACACTTAGTGACCCCCGCACTTTGCCTCTTGTACATACATTCGTGGCCGTGATAAGCTGCTCGTTTCCAGTCCATTATATCTGTAGGGAATATAGTGTGGTCACACTGACTTAACGTGGGATAGACCATAGATAATATAAGATTATATTATCTATGGGATGGTCAGGTTGCGCAACGAACCTATTATAGATTCTGAGGCGAAATGTTTCCATAGGAGAATTGCCAGTAAGAATTACTAGCGCTCAACCAGTCAAGTGGTCGATTTTTTAACCAAAATATTTTTTTCTTCAAACCCATTATTACTCTGAGTTCAAACCACAATGCACAATAATTTGATAAC
>WHPZ01569619.1:0-14769 GCA_016617965.1 Macrosiphum rosae | reverse complement strand
GCTGTTACAAAGGCGATCATATTTAGAAAAAATATGGACTTGCCCCATAATGAAAAAGTCAAGTTATTAAAAATCGATATTTTAAATGGACCATTTCATGTATTTGTATTTCATAAAAAATGCGATAGGTAAGGAAAATATATTTGAAAAATAATAATTATTAATTATTAATTATTATTTTTATAATTTGTATTTATTTCAAAATACATGTATTTTTTGAAAACTTCTAAAGTGTACTATTATATATCTATGAGAGTATCATTGTTTGTTGTTGATGTATAACTCATTATAAGTATCTAATGGATATTGTGATAGGTACGATTAATTTGGAATTTATTATAGGTACCTATTTTTATAGGTCAATTTTTTTTTTAATACTATAGATATGTATATAATATGATGTCTTATACTTAGACAGACATACCGTCTCCGCTCAGAATCGTTTTTCTTAAACAATGATAATATTATATCATTGAATTCAAATTTAGTACCATCCATTATATAGTGACCCACTTGTAACCTACTGTACAGCAGAGCACCTTTTTCTTATTCACGTTAGTACATAAACAGAAGTTTAAAATAATTGTATATCGAATGCGGATAAATCATTATAGATCTGTCTTTTACAATAGTTATAAACTATCCACTATAAAGATCTTAATTAATGATATAAAAACAGTGGTTGTAAATGTAGTAAGAGCTCTACTATTATTATTACGATAAAGAAAATAGGTTTGATATGGGTTCAATAACTTAACAAACACAATTGGGTAATACTATCGGATATTATATAGTTAATAGTTTGTGCACCACAGTATCAATCGGTATCAATATATATATATAATAGCGTTTTACAGTCAACTACGACATAATCAATCGAATATAGTCGCACACGACTTCTTGTCGATCAATCTCGAGAATAGGGCCCCCCCCCAGGTCGCGTGGCACGTCCGGTCCACCAGTCAGATGGCGTCAGACCGAAGCAGTAGACCGGCGGCAACTATAGATGGTCGACGGGTGAGCCTCCACCAGCCCAAGTACCTCCACGGTGGGCACGTCGAATAGAACTTTTATAGCGTCGCACTTTGGCGGGTTATAATAGTTGTACGTCATCATCGCATCATCCGCCGACCGGAATCCGTCCCGCAGTAGCTGCATCATCCGTAGGTACTCTCCAATGTCTGGTCAGCAGAACCGCACTTCTGGACCAGGTCTTGTTAGAAGTTTATCCGCTGCCCCATTACGATTATTGTTTATATCATGTTAGGCTTTACGAATTATCGATATCATTATTATAGTATATTGTGTGGCAAGGGCGGGAAGTGAGTTATTTCGGTGGTGGGCGACATGTGCGGCACAAGCCACACCTATACTACTTTTTGTCACGCCTCTGCGTTCACTGACCACGCCATCACGGAAAATGTATTTCAGGCTGGGATCTATCCAGCAACCATACTATATTCTACGAAAACCATATTTCATGAAAAAAACCATTTGGTTTTATTTATTTTAAGCATCATGCATGGTGGTTATACAATGAATATAATATATAACTAAAAGCTTATGTTTTGTAAGGACCGTGCGACATATATTTCCGTATAAATAATAACTATTATATTAAAATAAAATATGAATAAAATAATGTAGGCAATCCCTGAAAAAGTAATGCATTATGCAGGGATCTATGCAACAGCCAAGTTATTGTAAGAAAACAATTTCATGAAATATAAATGTTTAGGCGTATAATGCAAGGAGGCTATAATATGAATATAAGATTTAACCAAAAGCTTATGTTTTGTAAGAAAATTAGTTAAGATTTTAGTGTCTGTTTGTGCAGAGGATACGCGTAATATGTGAGCTCAGTAATTTTTGGGGATTTCCACTTTACCGCCCTGTACTTTTGGGGATTCTCTGGACGGAAAAGGTAGCATTCCAACGCTTCAATCGTCATCGAAAACTAAACTTTAGGTGCAGGCATGACAAAAATATATTATGTGAGGGTGGGTTATCACATAAACTATAAGCACAACAAAAAAACTTCGTCGAGCTCCATTTAAAAAACAGCCAATGAAAAAAAACAGATCTTTAAACACCATGGATATGTGATATCATAAATAAATTCTAAGTTCATTAAATTAAATTAATTTTGTTATTTGAATGTTTTTTTCAAAAATACCGAAATTATATACAATTTTAAACAATTGTTGTTGTATAAACATTTTAATGCATAATTTTTTTTTACCGTAGGGGTGGAAATACAAAACGTTTGATTACCAAAATTTAAGAAACCTAGTTATATATCGATTCTTATGGAAAAAAAAAATCGATAAATTAATTGGTATCGTCAGAATAGATCAAACGTTGAACGTACTACCCTACAATTTAGAGTCTTAATATATAATATAATAACATCTACATTATATATATACACATTTCATTTAGAAATCATTATAACTTATATGAGCACTGTCCAGTGCCACTTTTATGACGACCCATAGAAATTGTCAATTTGTGTCGACTCATTGTGATCCATTGAACCTCTAAACTTTTTCTATAAGTCCATAATAACTTTGCGCTTGTCCACAAATATAATAAATATAAATACTTCATGTAGACTGCTATACCTGCATAAATAATGTGCCATTTGGTCCCTTTTATTTGTAAGAAAATGGTAGTATCGTAAGAAAATATGGGATTCCCATAATCAGATAAATATAATTTGATGCTCATCACAAATCTGTCAAAAGTTATATTAAGTCAAATGAAACGATTTTAAATATCTTTTGATCAATAAATCAAAAATTGTTTAGAAGATTTGTATTAACTAATAGAAAATATTGAAACTATTAAATTTAAATTTATCAAACTTTTAGATTAATTAGTTATAATGTCATATTATCTGTATAATATTACAACATATAAATTGCAAGTCGAAATATAGATTTTTTATTATCTTCATATTTGTAGACACTTATCACTTATATTGTGAATTACCTCACATAGATTAATGTTTTAAATAGTAAATAATGTTTAAATAATGAATAATTGTATTATTTATATGCAGGTACCAAAAGTAGTAAACAGACTTTACCTATTAGGTATGTGCCGTATGTAAATTGATAGTACCCTAATGTACATTACTTCTCTCTGTAAACAAGAAACTTTCTGTTTTTGAATCTGTTGTGTTGAATTTATCGACTTCAGATTTAATTCTTGAACAATGAATAGCAGTTAGCAAGAACAAAATTTAATTGGCAGTCAGCATAACGAACACTGGTATCAGGATGAAAATTAAATATCCATTGGTATACCAAGATATCGTGATCATAATATCGGGAAAAATATAAAATATAAATTAATAATTATTTATTCATATAACCATGAAATATACAATTTTAATACAGGAAACTAGTGATATTCATTCAAAGCTATATCGCAAAATGTTAAACTTTTTACAAACGCCTATACCGTCGATCATTATTTTTTTCCCCTTTATGAATCCAGTGTTTTGGGTAAATAGATAAAAACCAATATAAGTTATGTCGTATTGTCGTGTATTTATATTAAACTTATAATCATTTCAACAACTATTATCTTCGAGCAAAAACTTTAAAACAAGACTTCAGCTTGTGTAGGTAACAAAACCGTCCACCAACCACTTTGGCCCCACTGAAGAGAGAACGAACCAAACTAAATATGTAACGAAGGTTTGCTTGTATAAAATTACTACCAAATGCATTTTTTTAAGGGGTAGTAAAGCAATTTAAATATTGAAAATCAAAATAAACATTTATTTTTATGTTGAGCTTAAAAGTTAAGTTACTGCAGTCTTACATCTCAGTGAATTGCGTGCAGTGGTGTAGTATTTAAAATTGTTCACAGAAACAGAACATTTGCTTAAGGTATATATGCAAAATAATTTAAAAGAGCATTTTATTTTTAAAAATTTGATTCAATTCTGAGAATATTTAAAAATTCTTGAATAGTGGCATTCAAATGTTTGTCACTGCGTGTATATAGGATGCATATAAACAATATAGGTACTTCGTAAAACATAAGTTGCCAAATTTTCAAAATGTTAATTTTTGTTCAAGAAAATATTTATTAATAACATACTTTGTGAAACAGGAATATAAAATATCGATTTATTTAATAGCTTAAAGAAAAAGTCTAAGTAATTTAGTTTGAATAATATATATGCAGTATGACATATAATCGGCATATTATATAAACTGAAAACTCGTTTCTTAAATAAATTCTTAAAAACACATTATTATAATTTATGTTTCTTTTAAGCTTATGTTATATAAACATTATGGTGATTTTGTTCTGGGCAATAATCCAAATTCTTCACAAATATTTTAAGATGATTCGCTAGCGGAATGTACTGTAGTCTATTATGTGCAAAGACCAACTTGTTTAAATGTAAATAAACCCGTCTGCTTGAGGTCACACAATATGATGGTTAACCGATGTAGGTATACTAAATCAAAATTATGTGTCAAACGTTAATTAATTGGATAACTGCGAGGCTAAAAGTTGTATGTCCAATTTATCACAAAATCGTGAGATATAGTGAAAATGCTAATACAAACATTCAGTCAAAATTTCATTTATCTACGGTCATTTTTTTTAAAGTTAGGTACTTATACCAAAACCAACATTTGTCGATAATCAATTTTGCGTAAAAATTCCCGTTTTTCCTCTTTTGTCTTTTGTCTCTTTTGAAAACTATTGTAGTACCAAGTAGATTCATTTTCCTTTCAGAAAAGATACTGCCGAAGAAAATCCAAGCACTTTTACTGTCCTAAAAGTTGATGACAGACACAAAAAAAAATTAAAATATAAAAATAAATCTCAAACATTTATAACAAATTATTGTGCCTTTAGTCTTTACGTCAAATTTTGTTTTGAAATTTCATGAAAGAAAATCTTATGATTCATCTTGTTTTAAATTTTCAAATCATAGGTATTAAAATAAAATATTATGAATTTTTATCTACAAAATAATTCACGAAATTTTATTTATCTACGGTCATTTTTAAAGCTACAAACACTCATAAAAAATAAGCTTATGTTGGGGAACAACCTGCTAATTTCGTACCGGAGTTTTTGTTGTAGAGACTAAAGTAGGTATTAGATATTATTAATTTTTATAAAATATGACGTACCTATTAATAAATGAGAATGGTATCGTTAAAATCGTATCCGGGAACGGGACGAGAGTTGCTCCTAGAGTAACAGTTAGGAGGAAAATTGAATCCTATATTTGGTAAAAGCCTGGCTTTTAACTTGTAAGTATTTTAAATTAATATATAGGTATAGCTGGTAAGTATAGATATCACGATAAAACATAATAAAGTTTATAAGTATTATGATTAATTAGATGTTGTACATTCAATTAGTTATACTAAAAAGTTTAATTATCCAGATGAAATAAATATATTATCTTATAAGCTCAGGAAACATGATGCAATTTTTCTTTGCCCTGTGTCTGGAACTTCAGAGTATTTATATAAATGTATACCCATAATTTATATTTATATACTTACACAAAATGCAATTGGTCGATACTAAATACCTATACTAGATACTATACTTAAGTTTACCAACCAGCATAGTAAAATAAATAAAAAATCCTTTATTAAATCATCTTGAACAATATTATTCCCTGTGGATTTCAGACTTTTTCTTCTTCACGTTGGTTATTGATAATTATTCATTTTAACTGGTTTTCGATGTCCCTTGACGAGTCGGCTTAATAAATTCACGTTAGCACCTTTTGTACTCATAACTATTTGCTATCGGCAACAGCAACTAAACAATTGCAAACTATTAAACTTTTTGCATAGCTTTTTAAATGAAAGCATTGATTATAAATACTAGTATTTATAAACAATGTGGTAATAGGTTCTTGTAAAATTATTTAATGTATAAAAATATAGGCACGTGCGTCTACAATGATCCATGTTAATATTTTGAAGCACAACCGGTTACAAAGAAATGTACCTACTTATATAAACATGACACCATATTATTATATACATTATATTTATCTATTGTATATGTATGTCGTGTAAAAGTAATAAATTATAAAAAATGTTTATATCTGAAATAGAATTATACGTGCAAGTATATAGGTACATTATATGGTTTAGATTGTATTTGCAACGAATATTGAATCCAATGAAAATTTGGTTTTGCTAAATCTCGAAGGATATGGTTGGATCTAATTCTCATTTTAATTATATCATAGTTCATAAATCTTAAAACGACGGTTGATCTAAATAATGATTTAACACCATATTGACGAGGCCCGCATTAGTAGCAAGTACAATGTACAAGCACTATAGCGACCAGCCTATCTTATCTCCAACCACCAGCACGGGATGCAAGCAGCGCGACCGGGTTGACTCTCCCACCGAGCCGATAACGGAAAGGCGTGACTGGGGGGACTGTGTCGCGTAAGACGTACAACAGTCGGCGGAAAAGGCGATTCGAGATCCACCATCGGACCGTCGGACCGATAACATATCGTCCGACGTTAAACTCATTTGCCCGAGCGGCACGTCATGTATTATTATATTTTGGTCGCAATATTATAATACATAATTCGTGACATTCTCAAAGTGTTTGTGTTGTGTTTTTTCATCACCTCAATCCTAACCAAACGCTTCGACCGGACCACGATCAACCTTCAAACAATTATCGTGTCCGCGTCAATATCTAATATTCGCAATGTTGTTTTTACTACAGATATAACATGGGTAATAATTAATGTAACAATATTATAACTCTGATTCAAAATGTATTTGTGTAAAAATCACATTTTAACTTAGGTATTGAAAATAATAGAAAGTAAACAGCTCATAAATTGTATTATTATGCATGCCAATTGTATATAAACCGTAGTAGTTCATTAACATTATGATACATAGGTTAAAGTATTATGATATAAATATGTTTATACCTATATATTTAATTATGGAATTTCTGGTGGCACAAAACTGGTTGCTTATATTTTCTTTACAACATAATTTTTGTAGTTTATTGTAAATGAATAAAAGTGAACATTGAAATTCAAGACGAAGATCAATTAAACAATTTAAACATTTTTTCGTAATTTTATTAAATAGGATTTATCAATTTATTCTATAAATATATACTATGAATTAAAAACAAAGATAAATGGTTTGAGTAAAATATAACATACTTTATAAACAATTGGATAAATCGTATTTTTTGATTACCTATTAACTATTATTTTATTTTTATAATAACCACAAAAAACAAAATCGTAATATTTAAAGGCACACAAATAATGATTTTTATATGCCCTAGACCTAGAAACTTAGCATATAATATAATAATATTAACATTCTAAATACACATTGCATATAGAAATCATTTTAACTTTTATGAGCACTGCCCAGTGCCGCTGTTATGACGACCCAAAGGTAAGGTTAAATTGCGTCGGATCACTGTGATCCATATTTGAACCTTTAAACTTTTTTCTTAAGTCCATAATAACTTTTTGATTGGCCACAAATATAAAAAATATAAATACACCATGTAAACTGCTAGCGGCGTAAATAATGTTCCATTTTGTCCCTTCAATTCGTAATATAATAGATAGTACCGTAAGCAAATATGGGATTCCAATAATCAGAAATAGTTTGATGCTCATTACAAATCTGTCAAAAATTAAAAAAATAAAAGTTATATTAAGTCAAATGAAACGATTTTAAATATTTTTCGACCAATAAATTAAAAATTGTTTGAAACTACTAACTTCAAATTTATCAAATTTAAGATTAATTAGTAAAAACATCATATTATCTATATGTATACTATGTTGCACTATAGTACAAGTTAAAAAATATAAATTTTTCATTATTATGTTCATATTTTTACACGCTCATCACTTATATTTTGACTTACCTCGCAAAGCTGAATGTTTTCAATATTTAATAATGTTTAAAATATTTAAATATTGAATAATTGTATTATTATGTAGGTATCAAAAGTAGTAAACAGACTATATTATTAGGTATGTGCCCTATGTTCTTACTTCTCCTTGTAAACAAGAAAACTTTCTGTTTTTGAATCTGTTGGGTTGAATTTATTGATTTCAGATTTAATTCTTGAACAATGAATAGCAGTTAGCAAGAACAAAATTAAATTGGCAGCCAGCATAACAAACACTGGTAATAGGATGAAAAATAAACCCTCGTAGTAAGGCATATCTAGAAAAGTATTAATAATTATATATTTATAACCATTAATTATACAATTTTAATATAGAAAACTGGTGGTGCCGATGTTTATTCAAAGTTATATGCACAAAATGTTAAACTTTTTACAAACACCATTAGTCAATTATAATTTTTTCCCTTGTATGCATCCAATAAAAACTATTTTTCACAACCATAAAAATAAGTAAATAAAGTAAAAATTTATCTGTTATAAATAAAATATATGAGTAACAAATATTTTTTAATCAACATTAAATTAATATTTGTAAATTTTGGGCAACAAAGGTAGGTAATACCTACTTTTCTTTAAAAAATAATCTGTTAAACTACTTATTATGGGTGTATGTATTTGTGTTTTGTGTAGGTAAATAGATAAAAACTAATATAAGTAATATTAAACTTATATTATCATATACCAACAATTATTATCTTCATGCAAAAAAATTTAAAACAAGCCATTAATACTAGATTGTATAGGTAACCAACCGTCCACCACCCACTCAAAACATGTATAGCGGCTCCTGTAGCTATTGTGTATGTCTTTGTGTTTTGTGTTTTGTAGCTAGGGTTTGGTGCCACTGAAGAGAACGAACCGAACGATTAAGGTAACAGAGGTTCGTTTGAATAAAATAACTGCCAAATGCATATTTTTAATGGGTAGTTTAGAAGTTTAAATATTGAATCCAAAAATAAACTTTTATTTTCATTTCGAGAGTAAAAGCGAAGTTACTGCAGTCTTACATCTCAGTGCAGTACCATGCAGTGGTGTAGTATTTAGAATTGTTCATAGAAACAGACAATTGGCTTAAGGTACCTATTGGTACAAAATAATTTAAAAGAACATTTTATTTTTAAAACTTTGATTCAATTCTGAGAATACTTAAAAATACGTATATAGTAGCATTCAAATTGTTGTCACTGCTTGCATATAAAATATCCATGCACAATAACGTTTTTTTAGCGAATAAAAAATAAGTATTATTGGTTTTTTAATTTTGAATATTTTTGGAGGAGGAATCACATTTGCATTCAAATGGAATGATTCAACTCTTATGCAAACTGATTTGAGTAGTTTAAAAAGAGTTGTGTCATATTCTAAACAATTTTTTATTTAACACAATAGGTATTCTTAAATTTTTCTTCAACAGAAATATATTGATTTCTTTAATAGCTTAAAGAAAAAGCTTAAGCAGTTTAGTTGGAATAATATTTATGGAGTATGACATATCAGCATATTATTTAAACAGAAAACCTCGTTTCTTAGATAAATTCTTAAAAACACATTATTATAATTTATATTATTTTTAAACTTATATTATATACGTATTATGGTGATTTTATTCTGGACACAGTGTCACAGTCCAAATTCTTCCTCAACAGTCAACAGTATTTAATGGTATAACTAATATATTTAATTTGCCTATAATATAATGACCAATAAATAAACATAATATACAAATATCGTATAAATACATTTTTCACAAATATTTTTAGATGATTTGCTAGCGGAATGTATTGTAGTTCATTATGCAAATACCTACTTGTTTAAATGCAAATAAACCCATCTACCCGAGGTCTTACAATTTGATGGTTAACAATTAATGTAGGTATACTAAAACAAAATTATTTGTCAAGCGTTGATCAATTCGATGGCTAAGAGTCTAAAAGTTGTACGTCAAATTTTTCTCAAAATCGTCTTATAAGTCTATTGGGTCAATCTGGGTCGTCTTGTTGATTCAGTAAAACATTTTAAGTCAATATTATAATTAAAACATGGTTTTTATTTACACTCTAATTTTTGTGTTTTTAGCGCACACAATATATAAAGTCCTAAATCAATGAGACATATAATAAACATTTTATCATGATCTAAATGTTAAGCGGTCAAATATACCAAGTCCGGACTTGTTACTTTTGTCAAAAACAATTCATTCAATTTTGGACTTGTAATGTTTAAGATAATATTGAATCTGTTAATCTATTTATAAAAAATGAATATGTCCGAATGTATTTTTTTTTTTAAAACTTGTTTCATTTCTGCCGTTTTAATCACTGATGATATCTACATCGATGATCGATACGTCATAATATTATTTTAATCTTTGTGACAAACCTGTCATTTGTGTGTAGTTGTGTCTACAGACATACGAGTCTCTTATTTTATTTGGTTAATATAGTCAATACAGTTATGAATTAATATATAAGTATTATTTCAATTTTGGTTTGATACTTTACAGTATTATTATTATTTTTAATAAACATTTTTTTATTTTTGTGAGTAAAATATACTTTTTATTTTTATTTTTATTTGCCAACAGTATTTAGTTTTTGTTTTATATTTTGATTAGTAAATTATTGGTGTCTAGATAATCGAGATAATCTGATATAGGTAGGTAACTAGTATAAAATAATTTTGTGGTTAGTATACGTAAAGTCTTTCGTCTTTCAACATTCAACAACATAATGCCTGTACTACAATATCTAACAAGTCAAAGGGGAAAAAAATTATTAGTATACAAAAATTTTATTCATAGACAGGACAGACGAGATGAAAATAAAATAATTTGGAGGTGCAATGAAAATCAAAAGTGCCCAGGACGGGTCCATGTATCAGAAAATAAGTACTAATAGTATACACCAGTTTTGGTAAATAAGAATACTTTTTAAACGAGAAATTATTTAAAACAATCATAAAAATTATAAGTTATATTAAAAATTATACAATTATACAATTATAAAAATACTCTTCTGTAAAATTCAGTGTTTGGGAAATAAATTTTTGGCTCTTAGTCATCGAATTTTGCATGTTTTTAAGGTAGAAATATATTATGGTTTTTATTAAATATGCAATATTCCTGTTCATTACAAACATAGGTGGTCCTACGGGTGCATGGTGCAGAGCCTGTGCTATTTAATTGCATTATGATCATTCGGTCATAAATTTACAACATTGACATCATTGTCTACTACTACATGGAATTGTAGGGCCCAAGCTGTAACTACTGTAAAAACAATTATGTATCTATTTTAACTACCTATTATAACTAATAATTATAACAATTTAATAAACTCGCTGTTTATAAAAATAAAATAAAATGAAAATACCGAGTAGGAAAATTAAATTAAATGTATAGAATATATTATATATGTGTGTGTGTGTGTGAGTGTGGTATAGGAATGTACAGGGGCGGATTGGGTAAAAAAATATTTTTCTACCGGCCTATAATTTGTTGTGGTGGCCCAATAGCACATATACGAGCCACATATTAATACTAATAAATAATAATGACTTTATCGCATTTAGTATACTATTATTATGTAGCTGTCATACAAATTGTATGCGGCATTGGGGCCATTAAATCCTACCAGCCCAAAATGTTAACAGCCCTTCGAGATATTCTCGAATGCTCGACTGGCCTATCCGACTCTAGGAAAATATGTGTATTTTGTATTAAATGTGTAATTAAATGTGCTGTACCAGAAGTAAAATCATGGGTCCGCCTAAGATTACATTATATTGTGGTCATAAAATATTAACATGTACAGTGTACACCTAGCTAAAATTTACAATATTTAAATCTAATAAAATGAAAATGTCGAAATTAATTTATTTTAAAATAATAATTTTGTGAAGTTACTGTAGTAAGAGCAACCATATCCGGTTACTTCAAAAATGTTTGCTAAACCCTGTAGAGATTCGTCATGTGAAATTAGGAAAAAAAAACCAGTACATACGAAAATACTTGGAAGTCCCAAACAGTAAAAATGGTACATAACGGTACCTACGTATTGATGTTGATGTATTTCTGTTTCTTGAAATGTTGTATCTAAATTAAAAATGTGTTAAAAATATTATTTGCAGTTATATGAACTGTTAAAATTTGTACTTTTAGATTATAGAAGCACAACCTTATATTATAATATGGTATACTGGACACTGGTATAATGCATTAAGTAATAGGTATAATATTATAGAAGCCAGATTATGAATTCGAAATGATGTATTTTTATTTTGATTTTGATTTCAATTTTGCTTAATGCTACCTATTATTAAAGTATTAATAGTACCTATATTGATTTTATAATTTGATGAATTTTATTTATTTATTTTTGTTTTTTTACACAATATTAATTAAATCATTTCTGTTCTTTATTTAGATAAAATCTAACAATAAAATATAAAACATACATTTGTTTTTCGATTAAAAATTTCCCTTTTACATTTTTACGATTTTAATTTTGATTTCTACCTACGAGCCGCATGCGCGTTCCATATATACTTGGAGGTTAAACAGTAATAAGAAAACAAAATGTCTTACTGATGAACAATTATTATTATCGATTGTTTGGCTATTATTGAATTTTAATTTTGAATCAAATTTTTTTTACAATTTGATTCGATTTTTTAATAAAAATTATCAAACGATTGTTATTTTGATTTAGCTTTTTGGTTTTAAAAGTTTCAAATATTTGTAGCTTATATACGTTTATAATACCACATAAATATACACGTTATTGTTTTACAATTTTTACCATATTAAGTAAGAATATAATTTACGTACCTTATCATCCAGTAAATATCAAAGCATATTACGTTTAACCAGCATAATGTTGTCAGAAATTTAAATAAAGTAATATAACCTAAAATTACACTTTAAATTAATCAAAAATACACAAACATATAAAATAATAATTAATAGTATAAATTTAATATTTTAATGAGGAATCTAAAACATGTATACCGATATGACAAACGATAACAGCAATATATTTTATACTTATTGTTGTTTAGTTTTTAGATGCATGGACAATTAGTTGCGTGCGAAGTTGCCCCAGGTTCGTCATTTCAGTTTTACTAGGCCAGTTTGAACATTTAACCAGACCAATTTTAACATTTAATATTTAAATAATAATCATGCCGTTTAAAGTATGTTAATATTATCTCCTACCCTTTTATAATCCTAATTAAAATTACTTATATAAACTAATTTATATTGTTATTTTCAAATAGCTAGCATTTCAATGTATTAAAAGGCTTTTAATAAATGCTTATAAGCAACTAAAACAAGTAGCAACTATCGGCCAACAGATATGCCGTTTTACTACTATTAGGAGAAATAAAAAAAAATTCGGTTTAAAGGAATTCTTTTTAATAAATGTACCTAATTCAAAAATTAAACACTATTCAATATTCACACAAAATAACACATTATTATTTGGTAACTTTGGGGGACACCTGACACGACGAAATACTATCAGAAATAAAATTGTTATATTTAACAAACTGTGATCTACTAATTAAAATGAGTGTAATCAAGATATAAGAGAATAACCAAAGTTAATTTTTTCGGGTTTCAAAATTAAAAGCCAGTGGTAAATTCGATCAAACGGCTTTTCAAAATCAGCATTATTATACATAATATGGGTGGCCAATCGAAATTTTTCCTAACAATCACAAGTGTGCGGATCAGTGGCGTCGGGGGGCATACTATATCTTTCGGTTTTTATTGCTTCATGACATCAAATAAAAACAATTTACACTTAAGTGCGATACAACAATAAACAAGTTCTTCGAAAAATACATAATATAATACTGAGAACTAAGGTATTATTTTTTTTTTTAATATTCATAATAGTACCTACTTAAATGTAATGGTTATGCACAGTATACTGGTAGAATTGGTTGCTATAAAATATAATCGAAGCATAAATATTGTTTTACGAATATAATTATAATGCACTGAATTGTCGACCATGCGGGTACCATCTATGCTATACCTATATTATATAGGGAAGTATAAAATAGTTATTCCAAAAAGTTAGTATTAAAATTTAATTTTAATAATTTTTATTAAGTTTGAAATTAAATTAAAAATACCTATGACTAGAATATTTAACACATTTAAACATTTTAATCGTTTTATAAATAAAAAAGGTGGGCAAGTGGGTGTCGCTCTGCTGTACAGTAGATTACAAGTGGGGCACGGTATAATGGATGATATTAATGTTGAATTCAACAATATAATATCATTGTATAAGAAAAACGATTCTGAGCGGAGACGGTATGTCAGTCTAGGTATAAGACATATTATAATATACTTATCTATGGTATTAAACAAAAAATTTACCTATAATAGGTACCTACCTATAATAAATTCCAAATTAATCATATCACAATATCCATTAGGTACTTATAACGCGTTATACATCAACAAAAACCGTGATACTATCATAGATATATAATAGTACACTTTAGAAGTTTCAAGTACCCACGAATAATATTATTCAATCACAACAAAATAACTAAAATAGTTATTCTAGGTTTTTTAATATATGTAATTTCGTCAAAATTTGAATTTAAAATGTCCGTAAAAAATAACTGTGTTCTTATATTTTTTAGATTTTTTTGTTACAGTATGACCTATTTATGAGAACCTTTGTTTTAAATTTGCAATCCTTAGCTATAAAAACTGAACATTTTATAATTTATTAATTACAATGATTGATAATTTTC